>CAUYSK010127310.1:0-125000 GCA_963575035.1 Avahi laniger
GCTCCTTATGAGAATCTGATGCCCGATGATCTGAGGTGGAGCTGAGTGATGATGCTAGCACCGGGCAGGGGCTCAAATGCAGATTATCACAGCAGAGAGGTTTGACTGCACAATAAATCTAATGCGCTTGAATCATCCCGAAACCATCCCCCGCCCCATTCGTGGAAAAATTGTCTTCTATGAAACCAGTCCCTGGTGCCAAAAAGGCTGGGGACGGCTGCTTAAAGCTTCGCAGAATAGGCCAGGAATTAAGCAGAGAGCTTCTTAGAGGGCAGAGCAGTGACCACTAAGGCATCCAAATTAATTGCTTTAAGCTATCCCCAAGGTTTTGGTTTGTATGTTTTGTTTAAGAAAACCATAATTCACCTGGATGTCAGTTTTTTAGAGTGAGATGGAAACCTTCCCAGGGATATTTTGGGGATCGGAGAGGGGCTCAGCATGTACAAAGGGCAGAGCTGTCGATGGATTAGCGGGAGCCAGGGAGCTCCCTAGAGATGGACTAGAACTCAGCCTTACCTGTGCAGTGCTGGAGCCCCACTCAGAGCCGTGCCTGGGCTCGCAGCATCACCTGGGCTGCCGCTCCTGCTCCGTCGGAATCTGTGTATTCACAGGCCCCCAGGATTGCTTCCCTGCAGGGAATGGTGCCTCTTGGGGGTGCCTTCGTCCCTGAGGCTGTCCGTCATTCTTCATTGGGTCTGGTTGTTGTGTTCCTAAGTCAAGGGTATTAAAGCTGTCTAGCTCAGGGCTCAGTCGTGGGTATTTGGCTGGCTGGGCGTCCCAGCCTCCCGAGTAGCTGGGACTACAGGCATGCACCACCACACCTGGCTAATTTTCTATTCTTTGTATGCACAGAGTCTTGCTTTTGCTCAGGCTGGTCTCAAACTCCTGGCCTCAAGCAATGCTTCCACCTTAGCTTCCCAAAGTACTGGGATTACAGGCATGAGCCACCACGCTCGGACTTTATCAGCTTATTTTTCATTTTAACACCTGCTTTAGATTTGTCCTAAGGAATTCCAGTGGAAACAAGTGCTTGATATGCTCATTTTATTTTTTATGTCACATATTAATTTAAGTCCATAATTAACAATCTAGTATCTAAATTAATCTCACTGTTAGTGGCATGTTCAACACTCTAGAGTCAAACCACCCCCTCCCTGTGACTTACCCATCATGTGGCTCTGGAAAATTCCCTCTCATGTCTTTGAGCTTCAGGTTTTTCATCCTCAGAGAAATGGACTGTGCCCAATTCACAGAACCCTTGTAAGGAGTAGAGGAGAAGCGTGTCCATGCATGACACATGAGAAATGCAGTCAGCGTCAGCAAACAACGCTTACTAATAAACCGTTATCAAGTTGAGTTGTGGCTTAGTGATGCAGTTTGATAGTTTTTATAATAAGTGTTGGGGAGGATGAGGAGAAATTGGAACCCCTATGCACTGGTAGGAATGTAAAATGGTGCAGCTGCTGTGGAAAACAGTTTGGAGGTTCCTTAAAACATTAAACACAGAATTACTATTTGGTCCAGCAATTCCACCCCTAGGTGTATATCTAAGAGAATTGAACACAGGGTCTCGAGTAGATATTTGTATAGCCACGTTCATGGCAGCATTACTCACAGTAGCCAAAAGGAAGAAGCAATCCAAGTGTCCATGGGTAGAGGAATGAATAAACAAAATGTGGTATGCCCATGCAGTGGGATATTATTTAGCCTTAAAAGAAAGGGAATCACTCTGGGAGGCCATGGTGGGAGGATCGCTTGAGCTCATGAGTTCAAGACCAGCCTGAGCAAGAGCAAGACCCCATCTCTGGGGAAAAAAAAAAAGGAAGGGAATTCTGACACACACCACAATGCGGATGAACCTTGAAGACATTATGCTAAGTGAAATAAGCCAGTCACAAAAGGACAAATACTATTTGAGTCCACTTGTGTGAAGTCCCCGGAATAGGCAGATTCAGAGACAGAAGGTAGAAGGATGGGTGCCAGGGGCTGGGGGAGGGGGAACCTCTTGCTAACGGTGGCAGAGCTTTTGCTGGAGATGGTGAGAAAATTTTGGATAGAGATAGAGGTGACGGCTGGACAACATTGTGAATGTATTTAATGCCACTGAATTGTATACTTACAAAATAATCAACACAAATATCATATGTATTTTGTCACAATTAAAAAAATGTATTTAGTAACTTGTAAACGAAAGGAACGTCTGGGATGTGGTCTCCAGTGCCCCTGGTCGTTTGGCAGCAGCGTGGCTCCAGGTCTGTCTCAGGACAGGTGTCTGGACTGGCGCCTCTGTGCAGAAGGGCCCTGGAAGGGCAGTGCTGAGGGCCACACAGGCTTTCCTGACACTTAATCCTGGCCTTCAGTGTTCAGTGTAGGAAAACAAGGAGAACTGAAATATCTCGACTTGCTAAAGCACACTATAAAACCAGGAAGGTGACCATGCAGTGAGTTTTATGAGCACTCTTGTTGTGACCTTCATGAACACGTATGAGAGTTTTCTGCCTCCCGGATGATGCCTCCACACTCCGACTGCTGCCTCCTGCCTTCGTGCCCTCTGTACGGCCAGCGTGTGGCAAGGCCTGTGGGCAGTCTCGTAGAATGGGGAAAATGGCAGAATGTTTTCTTTAAAAAGTTTAAGAACAGATATCTAATGTTAGTTTGGTCGCCAATAAGTTAGATTCTTAGAGTTTAAAGAAGTATTTAATTATCAAAGCTTTTGACAGCCAGGATTTTTCTTCTAATTCAAGCTACCTTTGAAATTAACATCTCAGATCTATGATATTTTCATCTCTGAATGTTGTTTGAAGAATTCATCCCTCTATAATTTAGATAAAATGTACCTGCTGAATTTTGTAATAACATTCTCAAAGTTTTACGTTTTTGTTAGCATTTGAAAATATACTATAGAGCTTTTACTCACGGTAGTGAGAATATTTCAGTAGAGAGATATAATTATATCAATCATTTGAACAAAGATTGGGTAATGCTAACATATAATTTTGTAATAATCCGTATTTCCAAGGAAAAATGTTTGCATAATACTTTGTCGTTATGTCATTTGTTTTTATTGCGGTCTTTGTTTTTATTGAAACATAGATTCTGTGTATGAATGTAACTTTTATGTATATCTTCCCTGTGTATATAACAAATATCTCAAATCAAATAACTTGAGGCAAAAATGATTTTTCTATATTAAACAATAAATTTTCATTTACTAAAATTCCTCCTAGTTTAATCTGATACCTTCATTCTTTTTTGTATACGGTGAGTGTATGGTCTGTGTCCCCCAGAATTCTTACGCTGAAACCTAACCCCCAAGGTGATGGTCTTAAGAGTTGAGGCCTTTGGGAGGTGATGAGGTTAGTGCTCTTATGAAAAAGACTCCAGAGAGGTGGTCCCTTCCCCCATGGAGGGCACAGCGAGAAGGCACTGTCTGAGAAAGCTGGCCCTTGCCAGGCGCCGAATCTTCTGGAGCCTTGATCTTGGACTGCCCAGCCTCCAGTACTGTGAGAAATCCATGCCACCCCGTCTATGGCATTTTGTTTTGGCAGCCGGGACAGGCTAAGGCGGTGAGCACATCCCAGCCAGAGGTGGCCCATGCCCGTCTCTTGCCATCGGCGTCAGGACTGGTGGAAGCACAGCAGACCTGCGAGGACGCGCTGCTTCCTCCCCACTCACCGAGGCCCCCAGGAGTGGCAGCTGTGGGCCTGGCAGGCTCCGTGTGCCCTGGGAGCTCTCAGTCCAGCCGGGAGGGGGTCAGAACAGGGCACTGTGCAGTGCTGGCCGTTCTACTCATGCTGTTTCTGGGTTGGAGGGTTCCTGAGAGGGCTCGCTGAAGAGCCGTCTCCTCTGGATAAAATACGCAGCTTGCCTGGGCTGGGGGTCCCGTTGCATTACTTTATAGCCACATATTTAAGTTGGCTCGTTACAGGGAAAGTTGGTGCTCTAGTTAGAGCTGCTGCCCCCAGACAGAACGTGTCTCATGTGTTTGTGGATGAGGGCGCGGGCTGCCACTGCTGCAGACTCTGGCCCTCGTGCAGTGTGGGGGACCTTCAGATGTGGCCATCACTTACACCAGTTTGAGACCTTGACATCTTGAACAGTCATGACAGTGGCATGACCTCACAGGGTGAAATCCAGTGTGCGTGGGGCAGGGGTGTGGATCCTAAAAGCAGATACACCTTGCAGGGGGGGCAGGGTGACCTGTGTTGGCAAGATAACCTCTGCAAGTCAGAGGTAAACTCTTCCGAATATGCATCTGTATGCCTCTGCTTACTACTAAGTACTCACAGCAAATGCAAAGAGCAAAACAGACTTTCCTTGAAGGGTTCGTTTTAGTTTTTGTTTTACTTTAGTTAATGAGTGATGAGCATACAGGGAACAGATCTTCTCCAACGTAGTCTTTGAACTTTAACTCCGTGTCCTCGTATCTGCTGTTTGGCTGTGAGCAGCTTAACTCGGGGCTGGTTCCTAGCTTAATCTTCCAAGGAAGAGTTCGCGACGGTTTTTATATTAGTTCTTTAAATATTTTATTGTAAGTTCGTCTCCTCCCAGCCCCTCTTGCCATTTTTATTGCTCCATTTGAAGTTGCAGCCAATAGCCCAGGCTCCTCTGGCTTTGATGTCCGCGTGGTGGGCGAGAGCTCAGCAGGACCCACGTCCCGCTCTGCCGTTAGAGCGTGTTGCCGTGGAGGAGCACGTTCGTCACCGGAACTCCAGACGGGGAATTCTTTGCAGAGGCTGTGGCTGCCTCTGTGAAATGTGCAGGGCTGAGCAGGGCAGGAGGAGTTAGCAGGCGGGGCTGTGCTGATGTCACCATGGCGGGGAGACGGGTGCAGACGTGCCCCGCTTCTCTTACGGCGCTTCCGAAATTGGATGGGATTAACATGTTGCTGTGTGATGAGCGAACAGGTGAGACCCTGGCTGGACCTGAGTGAGCTGCTACAGACGCAGAATCGAAATTGGGTAGTAAGTTGCCTTCCCTTCCCAGACAGGGAAAGAATTCCTCTTAAATGGAAATCCAGTACTTCAAACTTTTATCAGATTAATTTTAATAAAAAGCTTGAATCAGTATGAAACAGCTTGGGAAAACAGCTCCTCCTCTCTTTGCCCCCAATTCAAGTCCAGTAGTTCTTGCTTCTAATGATACCGAAGAAGCAATATTCTTGGTGTTTACT
Organism: Avahi laniger; assembly: GCA_963575035.1. Taxonomy (NCBI): domain Eukaryota; kingdom Metazoa; phylum Chordata; class Mammalia; order Primates; family Indriidae; genus Avahi; species Avahi laniger. The sequence continues at coordinate 5,174 of CAUYSK010127310.1, forward strand.
CATCTTTCCTTCTGGAAACTCAACCAGATTTTTACTCTTAATCTGATGGGTCACTAGTATCATATGCACCCATAGCAGGAATGCAAATCAGACACCAGTGACAGTGAAGACTTTGAAGATTTATGAAGCAACACAACGTAAATACCAAGTATACAGAATGTTGGGGTAGAAATGTAGACAGTTCTGTCCTGAGTGGGCTGGCGTTGCACTTCAGTAAAAATAAAGTGGTGTCTATTTAGCGTCCAGCTTTCTGGATAGACATACCTCCCACCTGAGCTTCAGAAGGTGAGAACTCTGTGCTTTGAGTTCGTGGGCAGCGACATCTTAGGATCTCTGCAGTGATCTTGTACCTGGAGCTTAGACCGGGGTGTTTCCGGCCCCCCGCCTCTCGTGGCTCCTGCACAGCCAGGGACAACGTTCCAAAGGGACCCTTCAAATACTTTCTGATGGCCTCAGGCTCTTCTTTGGTAGGAAAGTGTGGGCCCCCTTAGCGTATTAACAATAATGGGGGATACATTATAAGGAAATGTGTGTCTGGCACCCTGGAAAGCCAGATGGCAGTCTCAGAGAGGGCCATCAGCGCATCAAGAATCTTCTCAGCATCCACCTGCCGCTGCCTCACCCCTGCTCTGTGACCTCCCTGCTTCATCCCTGCTTCTTCACGACTCTGTTGCTGAATGACCGCCGCTTGCAGGAGACCCATTTGGCTATGCCGGCAACTCACTCTACCTCAGTTTACCTTTTGGCCGCTCAGTGCCCCATCATTGCACTATGTTCACACAAGGGAGCCACATCCAAGCCTCGTACGTCGGCTGGGGTTGACCTTTCTCAGGAGGCTTCCTGCTGGCGGGGTGGCCTGTGAGGGGTGCCCAGTGCTCTCCTGCTGGTTGTCATTAGTCTGCACCGTGTTCCTGCCACAGAGGAGAAAACGGGCCCAGGGAGGTCCACGGGTGCTCAGGGTGGCCCGAGGCCCAGACTCGGCTTTCCCTCTCTAAGCCCTGGAGTCTGTCCCGCTGCGACCCCAGGGAAAGCATATTCCCAAATTTAACTACAGCGCCACAGCCCAGGACTAGTAACTGGATGTATATTTTCCTTTGGGCTTCCCACAAAAGTTTTCTTCCAGTTTCCTAATAGGGCGGATTCTTTCTTTGTCACCTGCAATGAGAATGGGACCTTGTTCAGAGGGCATGCATTAGCAGATGCTCTATGACTCGGGCACACTCCCTGCCGGCCTTATGCAGAGACATTTCACGTCTCTGAGGGCTCACAGCAGAGAGCGTCCCATTGGAAAGGGTGCGTGCCGTTGTCTTGTGTGAGGGCCACATGGGATGCCACCCTCACGTGGTCACCAGTGTGTCCAGCATCAGTGTCCTGGCTCAATGTTCTGCTTGTAATGATAGAAGACAAAATTTTCTCTTCTGTGAAATTTACCACTTTCCTTTGGCAGCATTTTACTATATACTTCCTTGATGGATAAAATACGTGAAATTATTTTTACAAATTTCAAAATATCAAACACATGGGAAAGTGCTAATTATATGTACACACACAGAACCCTTGAACACCAAGGATTTGAACTGTGCGAGTCCACTTATATGCGGATCTTCTCCCGCCTCTGCCACCCGAGACAGCAAGACCAACGCTGCTCCTCTTCCTCCTCCTCCTCCTCCTCCACCTACCCACCGTGTGAAGAGGACGAGGATGAAGACCTTCATCACAATCCGCTCCCACTTAATGAATACCAAATGTATTTTCTCTTCCTTGTGATTTTCTTTCTTTTCTCTAGTTTACTTTGTCGTAAGAATACGGTATACAACGCACATGACATAAAAAATACGTGTTAATCAGCTGGTTCTGTTATCCATAAGCCTTCTGGTTGACAGCGGGCCTTTAGCGGTTAAGTTCGTGGTGAGTCAGAAGCTGTGTATGGATTTCGACTGCACGCGGGGTCAGCACCCCAACCCCGGCATTGCTCAGGGTCACCTGTGTCTGTGTCTGCGTCCCAGTTGGTATTGTAATCGCTTGAGTGCTTCATCGAGGATGGTCGCTCTGTGCACCTAGCTGTGTCGGCCGCGGGAGGGACTGACTGGTCCTTTTTACCCTTTCGGTGAGTGTCCAGGACACCTGGAAGCCTCGTCCCCTGACAGGTCTGTTCAAGAATAAAAAACCTGGCCTATGATGTCATTTTTCTGTAAGCCCTGGACTGCTATAAATTATGTTTTATCTGTTGTAATTAAGACTTTGAGACTACTAAGCTGTCTTTGAGGGGAAGGACCTGTCCCTTTCTCCAGAGAAATAATTAATTGTTAGAGTATGTGGTTTTTGAAGAATTTACTGTAAGATAAAAGACTGGTATTTTATTCTTGCATTTATTAGTATTTAATCAAATGGAAAGTGCACTTTCGGCCTGGAAATCTTGGCTTCAGCTGCAGGATTAGACTGAATTATTGTTTAAAGAGTAAAAGGTATGGAATTATATGTTCAAGTTATCAAGCCACTGATAGGTATTGGGTTTAATGTAACTAATTTAGGACATAAAATTTCCTGCCATGTGGACTAGAGCCTTGGGTTAATCGTTGGGAAGCAGGGCACGTTTCCTCCACTGCGCGGCCTCGTGGTGAGCGTGGGGTCTGTCCCGCCAGGAGCGCCAAACCTTTACAGAGCCCGGTGCCGTCAAGGCCCGGCACGCTCACGGCCGCCAGAGCGTGTCTGGAACATCAGGCTCCTCCATCCGGGACACCAGGTCGTAAATCATCCCCCGCGTCTCACCCAGCAATCCTTCCTTGCAGAAGCATTGTGAAACTTAGTCTTTATTGAGGGAAAAGAAGACTTAATTCTGTTGGCTCTCCGCGGTGCACAGGCTTAACGCTCAGCGTGTGGGTGCCGGCCTCGCTTTGCATTAGTGGACAGCGTCCCCTACACCAGGACTTAAAAAATTTCAGGAAACTTCTGTGACAGCCTCTCTGTTGAGGCTACTGTAGAGCCAAGGACAGTGTGGGGTGAGCCTCTGCCTATCATAGGGGTCATACGACTTGTTCATCAGTAGAGCAGTCTTGGACCAGACAAAACTTGGATGCTCTAATACTGATTTATACAAGCCTGTGGAATGGGCCGGACAGCGAGCATTGCTGGCTTTGTGGGCTGTCCGGTCTGGCACAAGTCCTCGCCCCTGCTGCCATGGCACAAAAGCTGCTACGGACAAGGCGTAGAAGAAAGAGCAGGCTGCCCTCCGGGAGAACTTGATCATGGCCCCTGAAACTTGAGTGTCCTGTCATCTTCACGATTCTGAAACGTTTCCTTTGGTTCTCATTTCTACCCTTTGAAAACGTGGGACCTCTTCTGCACTTGAGGCCCATGACCCGAGATCCTTGTCAAGTGCCGGGGGTGCCCGGCCCGACTCTGGGCGCAGCCCTGCTGGACGTAGCGTGAGGGCCAGTTCTGACCTCGGGGTGTGGAGAGCTGTGTCTGGGCTCGCTCAGGTCCTACATGTCATCAGTGTGACCTTCCAGCTCCAAGTGCCTTTTCCGCTTTAGTTTCCTCGTTTGGGAACTGAGGAAGCCACACTGGGTTGGGCACAGTGCGGAGATTTCGGTCCTTTGCTCCCAAGTTGTCCACGGTGGCCTCATGCAGGCTGCGTTGAGGGACGCTCTGGACTCAGGGGCCCGTGGGCTAGAGTCGCCGGCCTCACCACGTCCCTGCAATTCAGAGACCTATAGCATGAAGATGTGTGGCTGTCCACCTCCGTGTTAGTGGACTGAAGGGACTTGGTGACCTCCTACGGGAGGGGGAAGCCGCTGCGGCGTGTGCAGCCTCACCCGCACGAGGAGCAGGAACTGCATGCAGCTCCAGGAGGACGAGCAGATTGCCTACCGCGAGAGCTCCCTCCCATCAGGGGTCCCGTTTGAAGATGGGGTCCGCGTGTGCAGAGAGAAGCATGCCGGTGCGTCCTGCGCTGGGGGCCACGGGACCTGCAGCTGGAACCTTTCCGGGTTTAAAGGGGGACGGCTTGACCAGCGGCCTGGGACCCACGCAGACACAGAAGGGCCTCATGTGCTGAGCTGAGGTGCCTGGACGGTCCTGCGTGCTGCTGTGGAAGCCTGGGACTTGGAGTGAAAGGAAAGGAGCCATCACAGGGCTGATGGGTGTGGGTGAGTCTGAGGGGGGCGTTGGAGGGCACCGCACATACTCCGTCCCAAAGGTGCTGCAGGCTCACATCTTCTTAGCGTGGAGCACATCACTGGTTTTGTAGAACGCAGAGTCGGGGGCCAGGGCGGAGGACGTGCTGCATTTGGACCCCAGGATTCTGGCAGCCCCCTTGCTTCAAGGGGCAGGAAGTGTCTGTCGGCCTCCCCAAAAGCTAGTTTTATTCCCGTCCCTGGTGTGGGCGTGTTTCCTGGGTGTTGCCGGAGATGGCTTTGAGGATTTTGGTGGACGCCTGTCGTGGAATCTGAGTCTCACAGTGTGTGCTGTGCCGTGTGAACCCGTGCACACAGGGCTTACTATCGAACCTGGAGACGTGCCTTACAGCGAATCCCCAGTGTTAGCTAATTATAGCACTAAGTGGGGAACACGACCCAAAAGCCGCATGCTCTTAATGTACAAATTCCATCCGTGCACAGGTGGAAAACTGCATTAACTATTCATGACTGTCTTCCCATGGCTTGATTGCAGACGAGCACATGCAAGGCCCCTTCCTGGGCGGAGACGACGTTAATCCCGTCTTGCTGTCTGGAAGAGGCGCTTGAGGAGCGTCCACCTGACGGCTGGGCCCGGCTGGCGCAGGAAGCTGCTCCGCCGCCGTGCGGAGGCTCCGAGCAGGATCTGCCGGCGTTGGCCGCTTTGCCTAATTGGAAAAGTTGATGTTTCCCTCAGATCTTCCCTCGTGTTCGAACATGTTACTTATTCTCTAAGAAGTCAGTTAAACTTTACCCAACTTTAGAGGCTGTAAAGAATGAGGTTATTTTCTGCCATGACACATTTAAGCTGAAGCTTCCCAGGACGTCACAGTTTTAAGAACTGACATTTCATTTTGAACGCCAGCCTGCCACCTCTTTACTCCTCATGACAAACTGTCACCGTGTAGCACGGTAGTTAGTTGGCTCCTGAGGTGCCAGGAACCCTCAAGCTGTGAGCAGCGTGCTGTTGGCAGGGCGAGCCGTGCGGCCGGCGGGGGCCCTGCCAGCACCGACGGGCGGCCCCGGGGCCAGGGCCTGTGGGGTGAGCACCGTCCCGGCCAGACCTGGGGGAGTTTTCTGTCCCTTCTGCAAGGCGGTCCGTGTTATCACTGGCGTTAACACAGGAAGTCCTAGCAGGGGCAATTAAAAATGAGGGAAAACAGCATTTTCCTCAGTTTTTTCCTTCACAGCAAATTAGAACTGAATCGTTCCTGGTCCAAACTGAAGTTAGTGTGCTAAAGTACGACCTGAGAGCGGTGTGCGATCTGAGTGTCTCGGGCCTGGGCGTCAGCGCGATGAGGTTTGCGAGTGGGTCTTGAAGCCCGAGCTGCTGGGAGAGCCGGGCCGCCGGTGTGGAGGGTGCTGCTCCCCGTGCACAGACGCGGGGTTCCCGCCACCTGGAATCTGTCTCCCTTTGACAAGGTTGCAGGAATATGAAGGCTCTTCCCTTCTAATTTGTTCCTGTTATCAGAGGCTGGAGAGGCATCGCTGGGTTTTAAACAAAGCAGCCACCATCCTGTTGGCTTTTGGAAGGCCGGGGGGAGGTCGCGTTGGTGCACTGAGCCGCGGCGCTGTGGCGTTTCTTACCTGGCGGCTAGATTCTTGGGACCATGTCTGTCCACAACACGTTTGCCCAAGGCCAGGGGTCCAGGGGCAAGGGCCAGGCTCCTCCAGTGGGTTTCATCGCCCTCCCGAGGCCGGGCTGGCTTCCTGCATCACTGGACACCATTAGGTGTCTTGTAGCGGGAACATGTCTTGACGGCCAGGTGTCCATCATGAGCTGCGCTGAGGACAAGGTGTGAAGGAGACGGTGCCCTGGCACCTCCTGTGCCCGCCGATCCTGGGAGTGCAGAGAAGGCGGAGGGGCCAGCGACCTCCTACAACCAACAGAGTTCCAGAGCTCTGGGGCCCGAGCCGGGCTCTGCCACCTGTCCTCTCCAGGCCTTCCCCACCCCCACGTCTCTCTGAGGAGTGGACACCTTCCAGCACGCTCGGGTCCCACAGCCTTGCGGGCCTGTGGCTCTCAGAGCCCAGACGACAGGGTGGGGTGCGTCTTGCGATGTGCTTTGTTGTTCCTGGGTGCGAGCTAGTCCTGACCTCGTGCACCGGGCAGGCCGCGGCTCTGGCTGCTGTTTAAGGCTCCTGACTGGCTGCTGCCTGTTCTTGCTGGGCAGAGAGCCTCCTGGTTTTGATCAGGGGATCGTGGCAGCAGAGCGCTTTCTGTCAAATTCGGGATTCTTTGCCTCATTTCCAAATTCTACTTGAAAGTCTCTGGGTGCCTTGTTTTGCCCTCTGCGTCGTAAGTTTCTTATTGAAAGTCTGGGTTCATTCATTTTTGTAACCTGGTTTCCTCCGACGTGTGGGTCGGGTAGTTTGGCTGGCAGAGTGGCATGTTTTTTGTTAATGATCGTTTCTGCGGCACTAGGTTCTCAAACTTCCTATTATTCCAGGGAATTGCCAAAAAATGAGCCGAGCAAAGACAGTGCCTGAGAACAGCGCTTCTCCCATCTTTCTTTGTCAGTAACTCTCTGAGTGGGGAGAAGTGACTCACAGCTCCCCGGAGTGAGGTTTGAGGCTGCTCACAGCAAGTCTCCTGTTTTACCTTAAAGAATTTGTGATTTCCCCTTTTATCTGCATTTTGATATAAAAATGTTTTCCTCCACATAATCAATTAGCTGAAGGTGCGCAGCGTTTAGCCTGCGCTGTGTCTCCGCTGGCCCATACTGGGTACCCCGGAGTGTGCATACTTGGGCTTGCGGCCCTCTGACACCGCGACAGCCGTTTCATAGAACGTCTTCGTGTAGATTTGCCTCTGGTCTGCAGTGGACGGTAAACAGGAAAGCCTTTTGTGAAACCTTTTACAGAAACAGGTAATAGTTACTAATTAGCTTCCAAGAAGACTTTTATAAGCCCTTCTTCCTAGTGTCCTGGTATCATAGATCAGTTTTCTGTTAGAGTCAGAGATTGTTTAGCTAAACTGTTGGAATGAACACGTGAGTGGTAGTTGTCATCTGGAAACATTTTTCAAAAGTGCTTGAAGTTCCAGGGGATTTTTTGAGCAATTTGTTAAAACCCTACACATATAAGTTTTCTGCAGTTTCTCTATGTGTGATCTATCTCTTTTTTACACACACGCACACACACACACACACACACACACACAGTTGTTTCAACTGCTTGCTAACTAATTCCTGCTCAATTGTACAGATCCTAAACTGTTCTCGAGCTTTGAAACAGAAAAGCATTTATCTCCCTGCATGGCTCATATTTAGTTCGATCTATGCACCAACATGAGAAGGTTGGGAAGGAAAAACAGGTGTTATTTTAAATGTGATTTTCAAATGTAGACAGTGCCAGTTTATATCTAGAAATGGGCGCGTTAAAGGCCCGTGAACAGGTTTCCTGCGATGTCCCCCTGCATCTCGGCTGCGATGCGCAGACATCTGCACGTCCATTTTGTAAGGTGCTGCACGATGCGTTATTTAGGTGACCACGCTGAGCTCTTTAATAAGACGCACGTGCCTGGGGTGCTTCTGGAACCTTGCTGCAAAGGCCCCTTTTCCTCTGTCCCCAGCTCCCAGGGCTCTTGTCATTAGAGTGTCCTTCACAACCAAAGCACCGTCAATCAGAAAGGTGCTCTGCCGTGTGGGCCGTCTCCAGTGATAGTGGCATAATAAAAACAGGCAACGTCTCCTGCTCCAGGAATGCGTATCCTGGAAGTCGGTGTGTGAGCCCAGACACGAGCGGGACACAGTGTTCATGGAATGTGCCTTCAGACAGAAGCAGTCTTTTCGTTTGAAAGCCTCGTTACGTAATTCTGATGTGAAATTTCTCCCTTTGTCTGTGCATGTAGCCGGGTTCACAGGGGTTTGGGAGAATCGTTTCCCTTTTGCTCAGTGGCGTGTATGTCAGGGCCACGGCAGAGGCTTTGCGCTGGTCTTTGCGGTGGTCTGCGACAACCACCTCTGGGTCCATTCTCAGTTTGACACACCAGGTAGCAGTGCCAGTTTTGTTCGGTGAAACCATTTCAGTCTTGTTGGCCCCTTTTCGGTTGCTGCCACATAACGACCTGGGCCACACCGTGACCGTCTTTTGTTGGCTGTGGCCTGGCAGTTCCACTGGGGAGACCGAGGCGTAGCCGGCGCTGCGGGCGGGGTCTCATCTCTCGACGTTTACACTCAGCGGACCACTGTCTTCTCCCCACTCCTGGGGCCAGGTTTATTATTCGATGATATGTATAAAGTATTTTCTCTTTTCTAGGGTTTTGACATCTGTTTTTTTTTAATTAAAATACTCCCCGTGCCTGATCTTGAGGTGCGCCGAGCGTGAGTCCTGATAACAAAAGGCGTGTCCCTGATGCTTTTGTCTTATTCCCCGTTTTCAAAACTAGTTTCCATTTCATAATGGATTTTGGGGGGTCCCGAGGCCGTCAGATGCCGTGCGATGACTCCCTCAGGCTCCTGCGTCCCAGGCAGAAACATGCCCAAAGCCCATGCAGCCGGGGACCCTGGGGACCTTGTTTGTAAACTGCTTATAAGGAGGCAGGCAATTTCTGCCTTTTAGCCTGTTTCTGAGCATTTTCATTGCACAGGATACTGACAGTGGAAATGGTTAAAAGTGAAAGGTACAGAGCTGCAAAGATGGTTCTGGAAGGACGGTTTTTAGACATGTGCAGCAGGCCTGGAAAACTTCCAGTAAAGGGAAAAGAAGACAGTTTCTGTCTCTGGGTCTCTTCCTTTTAATACAGTGGGAACTGGCCTCTGGCGCCAACTGCTTAATTCAGAACATTGTTATTTAAACGCCATTCATGTTAAAAGGGAGATGAAACGAATTTCACTTCATTTTTTCAGAGGCCTCCAAATAGCCATGAAAATCAATTTTTTTCTGCCACCAATTAATGTCAGCCACTCTCGTGCTTTAGGTGGATGCCGCGGCGATGATGCCGGGAGCGGCCCACCGGGCTCCGCGGCGCTGCCAGGCCGGAGTCCTGGCTTCACGCTGAGGGAGGGGCAGGAAGGGGGAAACCAAGGGGGCCGGAGCTGGAATCCCTTAAGTGTCTTAAGTGCGGCTGCCATGTAATCCCGTGCACACTGGTTAGGCAGACAGGACGGAGTCCAGCTGGATGCCTGCGTGCGTGTTGCATGATACCTAAGACTGGGTGCTCCTAGACTTGTGGCTTCACGGCAGGTGCACATGCCCTGTTGCTGTTGTTGGTAAATACTCCAAGAATGGGGCTGTTGGAGCCTCCTGAGGACCCTCTGGTCTAATTCCAAAAGTCCTAGACATCTGGGTTTTGCACCTTGGGCAGATTCGAAACCCGTGTGTTTGGGTTGAGGGGGCCGCCGTTCGCTCTTCCTTTCCTTTGACTGGGCTCCACACGGCCTCCCCGCTCCGGCTGAGCTCCCGCAGGTCCCGGGGGGCTGCTTCCAGGTGGAAAGGCCCAAGGATGCCTATTTCTAGGACAGCCCCTATTTTATGTAGCTGTAAACCTTGTGCTTAGGAGTAATTGGTGGTTGAGTTTTTTGTTTTCCCGGAAAGCTGCACGGCACACTTTTAGCTGGAGCACATTCTGTGTTCGGCCCGAGAGCACTCGTGCGCACATCTTAGCTCTTCCCGTGGTTGTGGCTGCCGCCTCCCGGCCACCTCTCCCTGGCCCTGCTCCGGCATGCTTGAGGTCACCATTCTCCCTCGCGTCTCCTACTCGCAGCCCCACACTCGGTCCTCACTGTTCCAGGCAGCGGCAGCAGCCTCATCTCAGACACGGGTCCTGCCTGCTTGGACTGGGCTGCCCCTTCAGGTCCTCAGATGCTCAGGGCTCCTCCCAGCGGCAGGGCTTTTGCCCCTGCAGACCTGCCCACCACCATCTCTCCTCTCCCTCCTGTCTTGCCACATCCTCTGGGCAGCCCTCCTGGACTCCTTGGGCCATCTGCTGCAGGCTCTCATTAATCCTGGAGTCCTTCTGAATTCTTACCTCATTCATAATTCTATGATCCTTATACTTAGACCATTTATTCAACAAATCTTTGCTGAGAGCCTATGAAGTGCCAGGCCCTATTCTAAGTGCCATGAATACAGCAGTGGATCAATTAGGATACTCTGGGTTGAGGAAAATAGGACAAACTGGGCTTGCTTTTTCTCACCAACAGGAGTGCAGCAGTGGACAGCTGCAGGTGTCCTGGTCAGTCACAGTGTTGGGGCCAGGGACTTTGCTTTTATGTTTTTCCTCATGTTCACTATATGGTTGCCACACCTCCAGCCATCACATCTGCCATGTCAAGAAAGGAAGGGTAGGGGATAGTGCCATCTGGCTTTTTAAAAAAATCTTTATAAACATAAGAATTCTCAGCAGACTTCTACTTACTCATTGGCTAGAATTGTCACCTATTTGCTGCCTGAATTAAAGCTTACATTCTAGTGAAGGCAACACATAGCAAATAAAATATATCGAATGTAATTTTATGTCACATAAGTGCTATAAAGGAAAATAAAACAGAGAAAGGGTGGCTATTTTAGGCTTCTCTGAGAAGGCGACATTTGAGGGGCTTGTGAGTTAAGCGATAGGGGCTGCCACGGCAGATGTGAGGGAGAAATGGCTCAGGGAGCGTGAGCAACAGTGCCAAGGTCTCGAGTCCAGAGCGAGGCTGTTGTTTGAGGAGCAACAAAAGTGGGGTGAGTTGGGTCCAGGTAAGACATGCGGCCCTAGGGTTTGGGGGCTGCTTAGGCCACATCCATAGAGAGCTTTTTCTCAACATGAAGGAAATGGAGGGGTCTGATTTGCTTGTGTGACTCTTCATTTTATGCAAACCTTTTCTGTAACTCAGAAACTGGCATGCCTCCATCTGTGTTTTACTCAGAAAAGTATGAACGGCCGTTTGTTTCCTATCTAGAAGGTGATGAGATCACAGTGAACGAAGAGCGTCTGCTGTCGTCATTCGAACTCAGGGCAACAATGTGACACGTTGGGCTTTAATACTGTATTTTTCTCCCTGTAAAATCAACTCATCCTTATGGTAGAAAACTTAGAAACTTAGATTTAAATATTTTAAATCGTTCTACCCTATTATAGTGATTTTTTAAAAATAAACTTTGGTTTTGGAATGATGTTAGATAACGGAAAAGCTGCAAGCACAGTACAGTGCGAAGTACTTTTTGTGGGTAATTTTTCTCCCCCCAGGAGACTGTGTTTGTCTCGTTCCAGTTTCTAGCACCTCGGCCCAGTGGCGGTGCGTAAGGGATGCTCTGTCCTTGTTCCACATTTGGTTGCTGTCTGTTTATGGCCCGTTATTTAGTCTCCCTCTGCTCCCGTGCTGGTGGGGCTCATTGTCATCCCTCAGTGGGTCATTCCCACGCTCTCTGCAACGACTCCCGGCCTCGGGTCTGGTCCGTGCTTCGCACAGCTGCAAACCGGGTGGATTTCTCCTGTGTTGGAAACTCGGGCTTCTCGGTGAAGAGGCCACTCTGCAAGCAGCTGAGCCTCCCTCTGTCCCCCCCAGAGCACGCCAGGCCCCGCCGCCTGCACTGCAGCTCCCGTGCCGGGCCCTCTCCCCTCCGCCGGCGTTTCCGCGAGCAGCTTCTCACCTGGCCAGCTCCTGGCTGCGATTCACTTCTCTGCATAGATGTCATTTTCTCCAGAAATTCTTAGCTGCTCACGTGGTCCCCAAAAGCATGGCTCTGACCCCCTCTCCCCGCCCATGGTTTCTGTAACCGTGCCCTACCCACCCAGTGGTGGCCCTGGTTTGGAGTCACCTGCTCCGTGCGAGGCAGTGAGGACCTGCTGCCCTGGACTGGGGCCTGGGCCAGGGCTACGTGTGCAGAGGCCACCGCGAGCCTCTGTCTTCAGTGCCTTGTCCACTTCTCAGCATACTTCTTGGGGTCTGTGGACCTGGCCGTCACCATCGAACTGCCTCCTCTTGTGGTTATTGGGAATCGGTGACGATCCTGGCAGGATTCCATCACCGCAGCCTGATGATGGGTGATTCCTGGTGTCTTTGCGTGTGTGGTGTCGCCACGCGGGGTGTCGGGAGAGGGTCTCTTGTCCTCGCACAGCTCTCTGTGGCCCTGCCCAGGCCACCACTGCTGCCAGCGCAGACGCGTTTGGCATTGTGGCCGGCCGGGCTGAGATGGTCTCATTCCCCGGGGCCTTCCCACGCTGTTGAAGCCCCGCTTTTCTGGCCACCTGATTTCTGGCCTCTGTGGGTCCCTCTGAGTGTCTGTGACAGCCCCCGTCTAGTCTGCAAGGACCCCCACCTCTCTGCCTACCCGCTAGCACCGAGGGGCCTGTGCCACACCTGCGGCTCAGCTCTGGGCTTCTCGTCAGCGGACGCACCTGCTTCGCCGAGTGGCATTGTCCATGACACGTTAGGACTTAGCATTAAACTGGTCTTTACTTTTGCCCGTGGAAAGACTGCGCCAAATGCTCTGGGTGTCTATAGGAACAAAAAGTTGTGTGCAGGTCGCTGTGGCATCTCCCATCCCCTTTCTGGCAGGGTTGATAGGAAATCATGCTCAAACCGCTGCTCTTCTCTGGCTGGCACAGCAGCAGCGGTGGGTTATGGCGCATGATCTGACTGGCAACGTCGGCTAATGGGCTTAAAAACCCGGAGGCTCCCCTTAAGGACAGCGCAGCCGGCCGCGTCCAGAAAGCGCTGGGCCATCCGCACGGGCCCAGTCTGCGGGGAGGGGCTCCAGCGCGTCGGCATGTCAGGCAGAGTGAGGCGGGTGTCATCGATCCTATTTAAACCGCAGGCAGGTCTAAGGAATTAGCTCCTCACAGGTGCCTCGACGACCAGCTGATTGGATCTGCATGGAAAGCGGTAATCGTCGCTCCTACAGAAGTCAGACTCTGAACTCTCTTCAGCTATTCCAGCTGTACGCCGAGCCCCCTTGTGTGGCTCGCGGGGGGGTTTGGATGGAGCCTCTCTGGTACCCCTGCACCCACCTTTGCGACTAATTCCGTGTGCTGTGGCTTCCGTGGGCTTGCGGGTCAGGGGAGCTGGCTCTGAACGGGGCAGGGCGAGCCCGCACTTGGACGAGAGGCCCGTGCCGTGGTGCTCCTCACCGGGGACAGCTCCGCAGGACTCAGAGCTCCAGGGTCCCTCTGGCCTCCCTCAGACATGGAGGAGCCGAGGTCCTTGGGAATTTGCTGGGCGGAGGTGCTCTTTGGTGCAGAGAGCGTCACTCCGGGTCAGGGCATTTGTTTGGCCACAGCAGGTTGGGCTCAAAGCCCTTCTCCGCTGTATTCTCCATGGATGGCCTCCCGAGTTCACTCTCTTGTGGTGAGAGCCAGCCACTGGGACTCGGCTTGATGACCTTGGCAGCCCTTCTCCCCGAGCAGCTGGCAGGGCTGGGCTGCCTAGTGGCGCTCCAGGGTCCTGTTCCTTCCTCCTGTGTAGGGACATCCCTCCTTCCACTCCTGGCCCCTTCTCAGAACACTCGATGTGTCCCCTCTGGCTGATATTTGGATTGGGCGTGAGCTCGAGGTGCGGCCCACACAGGACGGAGTGCCAGGCCTGTCGGCCCATCACGGTGCAGAGTGCACCAGGCCCCGGCCGTGGCTGGCTCCAGTGAGACCCTCAGAACGGTGCTGCACGGCAGGTGGGGTCAGTAGTCTTGGGAAGGGGAGTGGACATCTGACGTCTGGCCAGTTCCCGAGTTGGGGTGCTCCCTCGGCTGAACGTCTGCGGTGGGGCTGGGTCTCCTGCGAGGCTGATGCGGGTGAACCCTTCCTCTGCCGGGGCCGTCTTTGCACTGCTATTAATACTGGGCACAGGCACCCGCTGGCTGGGCCCCAGTGCGGGCTCTGGCCCCCTGCCTGGGACCTGGATCGGGAGCAGGTCACACAGAGGCAGGTGGCAGAGGATCGATGGTAGCTGTGACTGCCACATCCTGTTTCCAGGGGCAACGGTGGCAACAGTGCCAGCTGCCACATCTCCTGTCCCTGGCTGTCCCACAGGTGTTTCCTAAGGCTCGATTTCGACTGGGGTTGGATTGTGGCCAGTCTCGTGGGCCTGCTTCTCCAGCCTTCCCAGAACCTCTGTGAGTTACAGAATAGCCTTCCAGTAAACTGCCTGTGTGCCCCAACTAGCGGGGTTGGTTCTGATGCTTGCTGTTAAGTCGCCTGTGCTGGTGCACCGGCCTGTCACGTTCCCAGCCTGAGTGCTGAGCCCTGGCCCCCTGACTCCAGCTCTGCTGGACACACAGACCCAGCCCCGCCTGAGCTGGGTTGTAGCGTAGAGAACACGGTTCTGTGAACTGCATTTGGGAGAGTGACACAGACAAAAGCTGGCTTCTTACTGCAAGGCTGCCTGCAGCTTTCTGTACACTGCCGTGCGGCCGAGTTTCCAGCTTTCTCACTTTCCCCCGAGCCCTGTTCTCTGAGCAGTATCTTCTGGGAACACTCTGGGAACTGCTGTTGTGGACACCTGGCCTGGATGGTGGGCACGATGACGACTCAGTCAACAAGTGTTTTATAAGCTCCTGTGCAGGTGACGCCTGCTGCCTGCATGGGGACAGCAACTCACGCGGCAGCCGCCTGCGTCTGCGAGCAGCTGAGGATGATGGGAAATGTTTGCAGGTGTCAGGGGCAGGCGGGGCTGCTGACTGTGGCACAGAGGGGTGGGTGGGAGACGGGGAAGCTTTTGAAGAGTGGCAGGACTTTGATGCTTTGGATAAGATTTTGGGAAGAAGGGCAGGGTACTCCAGGTGACGAGATCAAAGGCAAAGGGCATTTGGTTAAGATGTCGATGGTGCTGGGAGATCAGCGGTCCCAGATCTGCTGCGGTCACCCAGGATCCCAAGTCTGTCCCATACGGCCCCTGCAGTCTCGTGCTGGCCTTGCCTTGTGATGCTGTCTATCCTACAGGTAAAAACAGTGTGGCACAGAGTTCAGGTGACCAGTGGTGGGGGGCCCAGTGTCCACCTCCTGTCTTATCTGGTCCCTGCCCCACCTCCTAAGCAGAGGGCCGGTGGCTCCTTCCGCAGGGCCCTCTCCGCCCTCTCAGGAAGCTCGGTTTTTATCCGCAGGCCGCGGGGAGCCCTGGCAGGTGGGGGTTGAGGAGGACGTGTGGGCACAGGGGCTGTCTGGCAGAGGCTGGGTTTCCAGCAAATCCCAGATCCATTCCCTGGGGCGCTGGATGGAATCCGTGTCAAATCCCTGTCAGTCTGCGCAGAAAAGGGGCTGTGGTGCAGGCCGGCTCAGCAGTCTGAGCGCTCAGGATTGCATCTGGGTGGTGAAGCCTCCGCAAAGCACCTGCGTGATTTGGGGACCGTTGCTTGACCCCTCTGAGGAACATGGACGCGCCTCTCTCTCCTGGCTGTTGGAAAGAGAGGCAGAGAAGGAAAGCACAGCATTAGAAGCACGTGGAATGCACAAAGAAAAGATTAGCTGGGGTGGTGGTACTGGGTTTCACAGGACAGGAGACGCCAGGCAGGGAAGGGACGTTCAGTGGGGCGCAGAGACACCTGAGGAGCACCCAGGATTCGGGTCGCAGCCGAGCAGGGGGAGCACGCAGGGGCGGGCAGGCCAGAGCCAGCATTCTGGGCGTGGAGGGCCGCGCTGCCTCGGTCACAGCGATCGGCCCTGCCGCTGGGGTGCGGAAGCAGCAAGAGACTCACCAACCAGTGCGCTGTGTTCCAGTGAGACTTTATTCGCAGAAACAGGTGGTGAGCCAGACCTGGCCCGCGGCTCTGGTTCGCTGACCCTGCACGAGCCCCTTGATGCGGTGAGCCTGTGAAGTCTGGGCCACGTGAGCTCCGAGCGCCGCTGGTTGGGTGGTGGGAAGAGCCCAGGTGCCGCGGGGCCCTGGAAAGGCCTTGCCCACCTCGGGGAGACTCCACGAGGGCCTCCAGGTGAGGCTGCGGTGGTGGGAGCAGAGCGTGGGCGTAAGAGCCGGGAATACGGAGGCCCGGTGCTCAGGAAGCCGGCGTGAGAGCGGCCGGGCGCGGAGGACTCCCAGGCGCAGGCGTGGTTTGAACACGGCCGGAGGCGATGGTGCTGCCGCTCTGCGGATGCTACGTGTAGGGGAGCGTTTCTGCAGGAGGACGGTTTTGGACGAGTCCATTTGAGGTGCCTCTAGGACAAAGAAGTGGGGCGGTGGGGACAGCCCGGATTCTGAGTCTCGGATGGGGGCTCCAGGTGTTTGCGTTTATCGTTGGCGTTGTGGTCAGACGCGGAAGGTTGGGAAGCGTCTGCACTAGGGCGCCCGGCAGGGCGGTGGATCCTCGCTCCTCTCAGAACTGCAGGAGGAGATCCAGGGCTCAGTCTGGTCCAGGTAGTCACCTCCCATCACCTTCCCTTTTTTCCCCCTGGAGGAGGGTGACTTTCGTAAAATACCAATTTGTCTAAACCTTATTACTGGCTTCTCACTGCTCCTAATACACATATTCTTTCCAGCCCTTGCTCTGCTGACCAAAATTAGTATCCAGCAACATTGTTAGATCTTGTGCATTTGTACGTTTCTTTGAATGCAAACTAAATATACTTTCCACAGCACGCGTGTTTCCTTCCCACCTTGCACATCTTCTCCCTCTGCCTTGTGTAGGTGCTGAGTTGAGTCTCGCTGCATTTCTGTGTCATAGGTGCTTTATTTGTAGGCATACTTTATCCAAAACGAACAGTTTTGTCTTCTGTTTTCGTTGTCTGGCAACTGTTTTGATATTAAAGCCAGGTCACCTTTGTTTTAGGTATTCTTTAAAAGGAGCTCTACCAGCTCAGCTTCCTCCAGCTGTGCGTCGGTTAAGATGGATTAGAACGATCGGGGTGTAGTAATTTAAGGGACTAGGAGGGTGTGGTGTTGGTTGGTTGCTCTGGGTAACTGTGGTAATTTTCTGTCTTAAAAGTAACTATATTGTAAAAATGATACATCATATAATTTCCAAGAACAAGGAAAAAGCTTTGTAGTAATCTGTTTTGTCTTAATTGATGCTTCTCTTGTGCTTTATATGTGACCAAACTCTCCCACATACACTATTTAATTTAAACACTGCTTCTGTTCAGGTACTCGGCAGAATGGACAAGACCTGCAAAATGAAATACAGAACGCTGGACAGCCCTCTGGGGAAACTCGAGATTTCTGGCTGTGAGCAGGGTCTGCACGGGATACGGCTTCCCGGCGAGAAGACGCCCAGAGCTGGGTAAGTGCGAGCCTGTAGCCGGGCCCACGTGTGGCCAGTACTGAAGCAGCACACGTGAGCACCATAACCGTCTGTTTTGCATTGATCACGGGGTAACGTGTAGCCTTACACCACGGCCACGAGCATCACCTGTCTCTCAGAACAGTCTGCTGCGATTGTTCTTGCGTTTTCAGCCTCGGCGCCTGTTGCCCAGGAATCTTCCACCTCTGATTAGCCAGAGGGACGTAACCTTTCGTTCGTAGCTCTGAGACGTCTGATTAGCGTGTGCATTTACGGAGGAGCTGGTTGCTTCGGGGCGTCGAACATTCGGCGTCTTCAACATGTGTCTCTGGAAATTTGGAGACGGGGAGGTGGGGGGCTAACCTTGACGTTTTTGTAATCGAGACCAGCCTTCCCTGTTCATCAGGGTCGTCCAGGGGAGTAGTTTCCTGCCGGGACTGCAGGGTGTTCTGGAATTGCTTAATCGGGAGCTCCATGTGCCTTCCCTGAGACCTGTCAGACTGCTGGTTCCTGGGCCACCTGCCAGGTGGAAGGGCACAGAAAGTCCCTTCTTAGCATGACGTTAGGGTACTGTCATTGCTGAGAGGATGTGTGTTTCTCTCTTTCTGTGATTAATCTCCACTGTTTTTCTAATTGTAAAAACACGGAAAATTTACGGCACTCCCTAATGTTCTGTTTTGAAATGTAACAATTTCCTCCATTGATCGTGAGTAGTTGTATTAAAATTGTAGTTCTCCTTATTTCTGACAGAAGGGAAAACCACCGACTCCTGTGCTCAGTGTGTGTCTTAACTGGCTAATAAACACAATGCCAAGAACATTAGATAAAGAAAATACATAAGAAACATAAAAATTGATTTCAATGGACCCCTGTCAGAGACGGCCATAATGAGCACAAGTGCAGTAATAAATATCCGTGTTCGCCTCCACCGTCAAGATTTTTCCTGTAGAGCTGCGTGTTACAATCAATATCATCTTTTTTAAGACCAAGAATAAGCAAACCTTTTGAACTATGCGAGTACACTCTTCTCAATTTCTATGAGAACCATCTGGCCGCAGCGTTCAGAAAATCACAGGCACCAAATAATTTGTAGGGGAAAATGTCATTTTGTCTTTTAGCATGTTCAGTTGCACAATAAATCATAGGAATTACATGTTGGGTTTTTTTTCTTCTGGAAAAAAGAGTAAAGGTACTCCTTAAAGTGAATTTCAGGAGGAAAGTGTTAAACACACAAGCGTTATAAGATATGTTTAGTTAAAGGCCCACTGTGGTTATGGGAATCGAATGAAGGTGAAGAGCCTTAATTTTGAGTTTCTGGTTGATGAGCTTTGAATTAGGATTGGGTTTGGCTGTGAAAACAGAGCCTTCCAGCAACGGCCCAGGTGAGGTGCGGCTGCTGCCTTGCGAAGATGCACCTGTAGACAGACGATGGGGGCGGATCTCTTGGCTTGAAGGTCTTCAGGAACTTGGGTTCCCCTGAGCTTTCCTCTCGGGGTCCCCAGATTGTGGCCCTTGCCTGGGTCTTCAGGCCACCTGCTGGTCCCGAGCTGCAGGTGAGGACAGAGAAAGGGTATGCCACCGCCCTTTCCAGAGAAGATGCAGATATTTCCTCTTTTCTCTGTCTGGGGAGCTGCCGTGTGGCCACGCTTAGCTGCAGGGATGGTGGGTTGTCACGTGCTGGCTACAGGCAGGGAGCCTGAGAGGAAGGAAGGAGCAGGAAGTGGATTTTGGGGAGCATCCAGCAGTATGTGTGAGGTTAATGTTGGGGGAAGCATTTGAAAGTTGGAGAATAATATAAAAACTCTATGTACGCTCAGTTAAGTTTTCAACATATTTTTTGAAAAGGTAAAATTAGATAGTGAAACTTAGCTTTTAAGTGTACAATTCAGTGAGTTTTGGCAAAAGTGTACAACCATGTAACTGCCACCCAGACCGAGATACAGAGCTCTGCAGAAGGTTCCCTCATGCCCCCATGTCATCTCTGTGGATGCTTGCTCAAGCCTCTTCGTGGACGTGTTTTCCTTTCTGTTGAATAAATTCCTAGATGTAGAATTGCTGACTAGGATGGCAGATGTTCGTTTATAAGAAACCGCTAAAACTTCTCCCCAGGTTGTGTCATTTTGTTTTCATCAACATTTGAGAGTCTCTGTGCTCCACCCTCTTGCCAATGCTGGGTGCTGTCAGTTTTAACGACTTTAGCCATTCTGGTGGGTGAGACGTGTTGTCTCGTTGTGGTTTTAATTTGCACTTTCCTCATGACTTGTGATGAACAGCCTGTTGACCATTATTGCGTTTTCTTTGGGAGGTGCCTGCTTCAGTCTTTTGACCATTTTAGATGGAGGGTTTTCTTCTTTTGGTTATTGATTCGTGGTTCTGGATACAAGTCCTTTGCTGGACGTGTGTACCGTGATTGTCTTCTCACAGGTGGAGTTTGCATTTTTGTTTTCCTAATAGTGTCTTTTAATGAGTAGGAGTTTTTAATTTTGAGGAAGTCTAGTTTGTCTTATTTTCCCTCTGTTTAGCAATTATTTGTGTCCTTTCTAAGAAATACTTGCCTACTGTCCTTTCACAAATATTTTCCTGTAATTTCTATTAATATTAATAGCTTTATAGTGTTCTTTGTTTAGATACGTAATTCATTTTGTATTATCTTTTTGTAAGGTAGAATTTTTCCATACAGTCGTTTGGTTGTCTTGGCATCATTTGTTGATTTTAAAAAAAATTCCTTTCTTCATCGAATCACCTTTGTGCCTTTGTCAGAATCGATCGACCAGGTGTGTGTGCATCTGTCCTGGACGTGTTTGTTCCACTGATCTTTGTCCTGTGCCAGCCCCGCACTGGCTCGGTTATGTAGCTTTTTGATAAGTGTTGAAACCAGGTGATATGAGCCCATGAGTCCTCCAACTTTATTTTTTCAAATATCATTTTAGCTTCTATATTTCTTAATTCTGCATATTACTTTTAGAATTAAGGTGTTATTTTTGCAACAATTCTTCTTGGGGATTTTGACTGGGAGTTCATCGAATCTACTTATCAATTCCAGGAGGGTTTAATCTTCATTTTGAATTTCAGTTCGTGTCTGATTTATCTCAGCATTTGTTTGGGTTCTTTCACTTTCTTCAGTGTTTGGTAGTTTCCAGCATAAACACCTTGCATATCTTTGGAAAAGTTAATTTCTAAGTCCTTTGTTCTTGTTGGTATTCTAAATTGGTTTAAACCTTTAACTTTTAAATGATTGCTGCTGGTATGTAACAACTCGCTGTCATATGTTGATCTTATATTCTGTGATTTTGGCTAAATTCATGTGTGTGTTCCAGGGGTGGTTTTGTGATTCCTTAGTATTTTCTGTATAAAAATTCATGATGTCTGTAAATACAATATGCTGCTTCCTTCCTGACCTACATGCTTTTCTTTCTTTCATTGCATTGTCTAGAGCCCTCCACTGTTACATTTAGTAAATACAGTGGCAGTCTACATCCTGCTCTTGTTCTTAGTAACAAAGAAGCTTCCGGTATTTCACCAATAAGGGCAACACTGCTTGTGTTAGGTTTTGTAGGTTTCTTTCTCAGACAGAGAAAGATTCCTCAGTAAGTTGGATTTCGACATATGGTTTTTCTACATGTATTGACATAGTCATCTGATTTTTCTCCTTTATTCTTTAAACATGGTAGAATGAATACATTTTTTGAATTTTAAACCAATCTTAAAATACTGGGCCATGTCACTTAATTTGTTTATTTACATATTGCTGGTTTACATTGACTATTTTGTTCAGAATTTGTATCTTAAGTTCATGAGGGATACTGGTCTATAATTTCCTTTTTTGTTGGTAATACCTTTGTCAGGCTTTGGAATTAGGGTTATTCTGACAACATGGAATCGGTTTGGAAGTGCTCCCTCTTCTATTTTCCAAAAGAGGAATGTGGGATTGGTATTTCTTTCCCTCAAACTGCTGGATAAACTCACCGTTGATGCCAGCTGGGCCCGTGTCTGGTGCAGAAAGCCTTTGAGTAGAATTCCCATTTCAGTGAACTTAGGTGCTGCCCTTGCCCACTGCAAGGGGCGCCCCCCAGCTTTTTTGCGGGTAGACCCCTTTGACCCCAAGGCTCCTGGCCCCAGCTGGTGATTGACAGTGGGCGAAGGGGTTTTGGGCGGAACGTCCTCTGGGCTCCAGGCCCTGCTCTCACCCATCCCCTTGAGTGCTTGACCATCCTAGGACGATCTTGCTTCCCCCGAAGCCGAGTCACTTTCCTCCGTACGTAAATTGTGGGTGGACCCCGACACTTTCTTCACGGAGTTCTGTTTGTTCTTCTGGCCAAAGTGTGATTCCTGCGTCCCCATGTGTGTGGCTGGAGCCTCCAGTAGGACATTCAGTAAATACCGTGGAGTGGATGTCCTGCTCTTGTTCCCCTAAGGTAACCCCTGATTGCGTTTCGTATAGGTCACATTACCCCTTTACCTTTCCTTCCCTGAAAATATTTGAGTAAAAAACATCAGTTTGGAAAGCGGTATAATAGTCTTAATTTTGTAACTTCCTGCCGATACAAGTCTCCATTAACTACCATCATAGCCAAGAGAGCTGGGCTTTCGTGAGCGAGCGCCCACCCGCTTTCCCCAGTCATCCGCAAGGGGCTGCGGAGCTTTGGCCCTATCAGTATTCCTGGCAATTTCGAAATCTAATGAGAACAGCCACAGTATGTGTATGCATTTTTCTACTGTTATTTTGGGGCTTGTTTAGTTTTCCACAACATTGACTTCAGTGTTTGATTACTTGAAAAAATGCACCATGTGACCCTGGGTCACGCTTACACACACAGTAGCTACGGGACTTTCGGATCTCGGGGTTCATCTTTCACTTGTCAAGGGTTTACCTCCTCTTCTCTTATTTTTCCATGTAAGTCTCTTTAGAAAAATAGGAAATACAGTACTGGAAAAGCTTACATAGTCCAACTGAGCCAAACCACCGTGACACTTCTTATGTTTTGAAAAACTTAATGACTGCGTGCAGGCCGTCTTCTACTTTGTAGGGTCATCTTGGTGTCCTTGTGGTAGGGATTCATCTGCAGATCTCCCTTTCGGCATGTGGCCCCAGCCAGCTCTGGCGTTGAGGCCGGATGCGAACGTGCAGGTTGGACCTTATTCTCCCACCAGGACTTCAGTGGCTGGCTGGACACCAGTCAGGCTGGTGTGGCCCTAGGCCCTCTGGGAGGGGACTTATCTGATGACACTGGATGTGCTGTCAGCTTTCACCCTCAAATGTGCCCCATTGAAAGGTGGGTCCCCCTTTGAGCCTTCCTGAGCAGTAGCCAGATATGTGGACTCATGGGGTCACTTCAGCTTGAACACATAGTCCACGGTGGTTTCTGTGTGTATTTGCTGCTTTTCTGTTAATCTTTAAACACCTTAAGTGACCGAGCTGGCCATCAGGAATCCACAAAGGCCTCCCAGGCTGTGGGCTGTTCACCCTGTGCCAGCTTGCCCTCCGTGGGTTCCCCACTAGCGGCGACAGTGATGCTCCTGTGCAGGGCAGCCTGACGACTGCCGGTCGCTGGTTCCTCAAGATCTGAGCACCACGAGAACCTTCCTGGGAGGTTCACAAATTTGTTCTTTTTGACAGATCAAGAAATCTTAATACAGACACTCGCAGCACTTACATTATTGTAATTGATCTTTCCAGGAGGAAAAGCAGTTCTTAAGGACCAATGCTTAGAAGCACTCCCAGGAAAATGGCACCCAAACACACTCTGTAGCACTTGGCCCTGCCATGAGTTTTGCTCTCACTGCTTTTCCTCGGTGCCTTGAAATAATGATTTGTGTTGTGTGTGCTTAAAAAATGTAATTATTTTACTTTACAGAGTGTTCCTTAAGGAGGTCTCTTGAGTCAAATAAGCACGTTTCCATGAGGAAAACTTGCCAAGCTCTCCCTGACTTTGTGGAAATCGTCTGCTTTCTAAAATGAGTGCCTGGACGTCCTGGTGAGCTGGGACGCCGGTTCTCGCCCCACTTGGCTCCGGATCCCGGGTCGGGGGGTCTGCCGGCGTTGCAGGGTCTCCCCGCCCACTCCTGACCCAGAGGGTGAGTTAGCGGTGGCGGGGGCGACTCTCATGCCTCGCGGCATCATAACACACATCATGCATCTGCTTCCCTCTGCGTGTTTATACTCAGTGTCCTTCCAAAGTGAGAGAATGGCATCGTCGTTCAGGTTGACCACTAAAAAAAGACAAGATGATCCCTCGGGTCCTGTTCCTGTGACGAGAGGGTCCAATGGGGGCTCGCCACGGTCCCCCTGAAAGCACAGCACTGCCCGTGGGGCCTGCACAGTCTCTGGTGCCGCCCACGAAGGTGGCAGCTCTTGGGCATCAGAGAAAGGGAGGTGATGCAACGTGCCTTTCGGTAAACTCGGAACGTGAAAACCTTGGCGTTGTGTGATCGGAGGCAGAGGCCCTCCAAGCGGGGCCTCCTGAACCGTGAGCGCCGTGGGCTCGCCTGCGCCTCTGCAGTTGTGCTGATGGAGGGGCGCGTCGGGGCCGCTTTCTGGGTCATTGACCCCCACATGGGATGGAGCCGTGTGACCACAAAGAAGTGAGGTGCACATCTTATTGTGAAGCTGTTGTGTGGCTTCCGATCTAGGAAACAAAAAGCAAATGCTGTACCCTAACTCTTGTCGTCCTGACTGCCGTTCCTGCCCCCAGTGCTTACCCGGGTTGAGGTGGGGGGTGGCAGGCAGCTGGTGTCCCTGAGATGCAGAGTCCTCACGTTCTGGACCCATCTAGGGAAAAAGCAACATGAAAGTTTCATTTCTGTCAATTTTATTACCGTGTTACAGGGAGGCAGAAATGGCAAATGTTCGTGCCGGTGTCCCTGAGTCGGGAGCAAGCTGGTTCACATCATTTTGAGTCAGTCAGGGTCCTCTTGGAAGGAAGAAAGGAATGGTTGAATGACAGCTGCAAACATGTGGGTTCAGAATGTGAACCAAACTGTCAGAGCAGAAGATTTTTTTGTCCTTTGAAAGTTTCCAACATTTGGAGTGTAAGAGCCCTTCAGAGTAACAGGTGAATTGGTTGCTAATTTCAAGCAGAGAAAAGTGGATTTTTGCCTCTGTGGCACGTTAAAATAAAAATCCTTAAATCCCCCACTCTTAACAATAAGTTCACTTTTGGACGTCACCTCTGTTCATTCCTGTCTGTGAAAGAATGGCAGCTTTCCCAGGGACCCTGTTCTCTGCTCCTTGACATATCCGCAGAACGCCTTTCTCGGCTTCCTGAGCTGGAAGCATAGAGTTGGCACAGCCCAGCCCCAATTAAGGACGACACTGTGCGACATGCAGTCCTCTGGAGGGACAGTCCCCGAAGTGCCAGCCACTGTGTGGGCTCGTCACAGGTCGCCACGGCGAGAGTAGGGGACTGCTCAGTGTCGGGGAGTCTGTCCCTGACCAAATCCCTGGTCTGTCCAGGTGCTCAGGTGGCGACTTTCATCCCCCAGCAGGAGCAAGTGCGGGGACTTGGGTGTGCGCCGTGTGCAGAATCCCATCCAGCGTTTGTGACGTTGGTGGAGCAGTGAGGACAATAGTGCTCTTTCTCAATGGCCCTGGTGGCCCTGCGGAGCTGGTCCCGGGTAGGCCACACTTCCTGCTGGTCAGGTCCCTTGTGCAGGGTCTAGCCCCGCAGGCCCCCGCCCTGGCCTTTGCCTGCCTCCCAGGGTCCTCGCCGCATTCCAGTTTTCTGTCACTAGCTGTGGTCTTGAAAAGTCGGTCAACAGGCTTGTTCAGATCGTATGGGAAACGAGGTTAAATGAACCTCCATGAGGAAAAGTGTGGGATTTATGACAATATCGCAACATCTTGGAGGCTGTTCCCAGGAGAAAGGGGGTTAGCAAGGAGGCGGGTGGACGGCAGGGCAGTGGGGCCGCAGAAGTACGAGCACCTGTGGGACAGCACCTGTCCGCCTGTCACCACCCTTGGGCCCTCCGTGAAGCTGTTGGTACCCAGGTCCTCCCAGCAATAGGAGAGGTGTTGGGTGGGGGGCGCGTGGCAGGCCCCAGGGAAGAAGTGGGCGTTCCCTCTGGTTACTTGAATTTGGCGTTAGAGACTGCAGCTGGCCTTCGTTCCGTGGTGGGATTCTTTCTGATTCTCATCTGAACGGTATCGGGCAGCCCCTGAGACAGACGGTCCTGACCCGGCTTTGGTCACCGTGGGCTCAGGTTGCTGTTGTGCTGATGTATTGAAAGTAGAATGTCTTCCACGTAACGTACAACTTGGAAACTCAGGCTCAAAACTTTCAGAACTGTTGAAAAGGTTGCAGGGCCCTATCCTCGTGCTGTATTTACGTGCCTGCCTTCCGTGTGTAGCCACTGTAGAGTTGCAGCATGCCCACGTGCCGGTACTTAAAGCGTGCTAGATGGTGACGTGCCCATCTCATGGGGAAGAAGCTGCGGCTGAGCAGGGCAAGTGCCAGCCGTCACCCAGATCGGGGTCCTCGTACACCGTCCCCCGGACCGCAGTGCCTCCTGCCATTTCCCTCCCCCCGTGCGAAAACAGCGTCGTGGTGTCCGAGACCCTCGGCGTACACTTCTCATGTTTGCTGTTGGAATTTGATTTCCAGGATGCTGCTTTATTGTTTATGTATCTTTAATACTTTATGTAAACTGTCTACAACTAGTAAACGACTTTCAGTTTTTGTTTTGGAGACGTTAATGTCATTTACGCTCTAAACTCTGAAAATATACTTGGTTTGTTAAACTTATTTCCTTTAAAATTGTATCAGTAATTAGATCAGCTCCTTGATATTAATGTACAGGATAGCTCTTGCATGCTGATCAGTTCAGAATTTAAATTGAGTTAAAGGTTAAATGAGTTTAATTTTTGAATTGAACTGAAGCATTGTCTTGTGGCAGATTCATCCAGAATTTTTATTTCTAGTTGCTCTACGAAGTGACAGAAGTGGGTGTTTTTGTGATAAAAACATTGGTGAATAAATTTAGGATTCAATTGGGATTCCCTTGTTTATTTCTTCTCTGTAAACACGGGAGGGCCCTGTGGCGTGTGGGATTGCGTGGCAGGCCCGGTGCTGGGCACAGCCCCCACCTGCAGCGGCCCAGGGCTGGGGTGGGGGAGGCGAAGGACCACACCTGGAGAAAAGGATGTGGAGTAACAGTGTAGCCAGTGGGTCGGCCAAGGAGAGATGCCAAGGAAGCTTGAGAAAAAACAGCATGGAATCCAGGAGGTCCGAGGAGGGGAGACCTGGGTGTCATGCTGGAGTTGCTTTGGGGCACCCCTCCCTGGGTGTCGGAGTCTGTGTGTGAGACATAAGAATTCCTTGGCGCCCGGTCTCCAAGCCCCACATGCTGGACCTAATTACTTTGTGCAGCTTTGACTTTCGGCTGCCAGCTCGGTGGTATTTGCTCGGCGGTATTTGCTCGGCATATGTCTGAGGTGGAAATGGTTCCATCCAAGACGAAATGGATGAAACCTGATGTGGATGTGAGCCACGGGGTGTCCCAGTGGGGACACAGAACCAGAATGGAGTCACATCCACCCCAAACGTCCCAGGTCCTAGATGAGTTCTTGGAGTTTCGTGTCGGAGTTGGGGTACTCGGGAGGGAGCGGGTGCCTTCCCCAGAAGTGTGGTCTATCACGTTTGAGAATCCTTAGTTTTCTTCTGGTAAAGACACTTCTTCGGTTTCCCTCCAGACTGGGCCATGCTCTCCATGTGGAACTGGAATCATATTAATAGTCACATCTGAGAGAACAGTTCGGCTTTCTCTGCAGAGTCCTGTGTCTTGATTTCACGGTGTCCGTGTTGCCCACCCCTTTCCTTGCCAGGTTGTCTCTGGTTCAGTAAGTGCCTCTCTGAGACCCCCAGTCCATCTGTCCATAGACATCGCTATGAGGCTCCCTGCACCCCACCTGATCTACACACGCAACACACAAGAACACACAAATATTTTTTTTTTTAAATAAAAGAACTTATGTACTACACTCTCTGTACACCTGCAGTTTCCCAGAGTGGTTCTGTAGAAGAACATTGGTCCTTCTGGGCCTGCAGTTACTTTAATTTTTAGCATCCATTGGCAGAATGCAAACTCATATTGTGTGTTGAGGGGACTATCATTTTCCTGCTGTGATTGTTCCTGATGGAATCCATGTTATTGCTTTTAAAGCTGCTTTTCCTGCACCGCCTTCTAGAATGTTGTCCTCTCCTTTGCTGGCCAGGGCAGGGGAAGCATTTGGAAAATGCTCTTTTTGCAGCTCCCTGCGTGAGACGCTGGGGGAGTGTTCGTGGCTTTGGCCTGAGCACAGTTTAAACCTTGGGCTGGCACAGCAAGCTTTCTACTCCCGCCATAGACGTCTTCGAAACGGCCTGCGTGGTCGAGGGGACTGGGAAAAGACCAGGCTAGAACACAGCTTTGGGAGGCAACATCTGTTCTCGTCCCCAAGAAGCTGGTGTGTTGTCCAGGGGGAGGTCGGCTCAGGGTCTCTGGGCAAGGGGTCTTCATGCGCAGGGTATGCACGTTCCAGCCACAGAATCTGCTGCCGGTGTCTAGGCGAGCTGGAAGTGGAATGTACACAATCCCGGAAGGATGTAGTTATGTGGAGAAACATGTTTTTAAGACTTATTACACTGGGAAAATATAAGACTTGGGGTATGCTGGTTCTTTCCTTTGTTCATCTCTCAAATAGTTCTTGTGTATTTTATGTAGGTGTGGATGTTTGTATATACATAAAAGAACATTCCAGAAATTTCTGTCCTTAATATTCCTTCCCCTACAAATACATCTAAAACTAGGGACAAATTGTTTATCATTCTTCTGAATTACTACAGCTACCCCAAAAGTAACCTCCCCCAAATAGTGGTCTTTTTCTTTCTAAAAATCTTGAAAAACACCAAGCTTCCTGATCGTTATTTCACTCAGTTCGATGGCTCTGTTAGGAAGAGTTATTGTATAACCTGGCACTGCTTTTATTAAAAAGAACCGGGCCACTTACTCCCTTCAAAGTTTTCGGTGTGTTTAAATCTTCTCTAGGTAAACAAAACTTTTATTGAAAATAATATTTTGAGGCTGTGACACCCTTCTCACGGGAAGTGGTGCTGAAAGCCTCCTC
Organism: Avahi laniger; assembly: GCA_963575035.1. NCBI lineage: Eukaryota > Metazoa > Chordata > Mammalia > Primates > Indriidae > Avahi > Avahi laniger. The sequence goes on from CAUYSK010127310.1 coordinate 33,581, forward strand.
GTCTGATGGCGCCGCGGGTAGCCTGGGTTTCTGCCCCGTCCGTGGGGCGTGCGGGGCGCCGGGAGCAGGGGCTGGCGTCAGCCCATGGCCAGCTCCCCAGAGGAGGGTTCCATGTGAACACAGTGCGAGGACGAGGACGGTCGAGGTGAAGAGACCGGGAGACACAGCCGGGGTGGAAGCGGAGAGCCCTGGTGGTGCCTTCGAGTTCCCCAGGTCCCCACAGCGCCTGTGGGAGTGGCTGGCCGCAGGAGCGCTGAGAAGGGGTTGGGGTGCGACCTCGGGCTCTGGATGTCACCCCGTTACAGCATTTTCTGTCGTTGATGTCTTAAACCATAGCTGGTTGATTTCTTTGTTAGAATTTATTTACTAAGTTTGGCAAATCTGTCAAAGGAAGGAAATGCGGTGTTACCACGGCAACCTGTTGACATCATCCGATGTCTCCTGGCTCCTTACTGCCAGGACGGCCGTCTCTGGTCAGGGTTACCGTTCACACAAGGCCAGGGTTCTCCCTCGGACTCGCTTATCCGTTTCATTAATTTCTTCAGTCCTACAGCCTTTCTCCCCTGACTTTATCGGGCCGTCTCCTGGAATCCCTTATTAAAGGGATAATCAATCATGTGATGTTCTCTAGTTTTGTGCCTCTGAGTTTCCAGGAGCTCTCCAGGTTTTTCCTGCCTGATGATCCATACGTCGTAGACACAAGTTGCCTTCTGGGGAAGAAATTGACAAACAACGTCGCGGTTGCGTTTTTAGCCTTCCTGTCTGAAGGCCAGAAGCATGTTTGGGATTTATGAAGTTCTTGAATTTAAAATATAAGCAATAAAGTTTTCTTAAGGTGGGTCCCCACCTACATCTGTTATTACAAACTCTTAAAGTTACTTTAGCATATGACATGTTAATAGGAGTTTTTTTCCTTTCCTTTTTTATGACAAATTGTGTCTAAGGAAATTAAGGAAGTTTGCCCGCATGAAACGTCATCTGTGTTTGCAAACTTGAGCAGTTTTGCTGGTTAAGCAGTCTCGAGATGATAAAATTTTTTGTCGAAGTATGACTTTGGCAGTGCATTTAAAAGAATCACGACCGCTATGAGAAGCCCAGAGGAGAGGTCCATTTTGAAGGGCATCTGCTGTGCTCAGCCCGTGGCGTTATAAGGGACTGATTGAATTGACAAAACTAAAATATGTATGACATTTTTTCTTTTTTAAATGCATTTTGTTTACTTGGTATGGAGGAGCAGAGGTATAAATTAGAAGTTGTCATTTAGTCCAGAGCATAGGTAGGGCCAGGCCTGCTGTTCATTGTGGTAGACGGTTTCCCACCCAGGACGGTAGAATCAGAGTCATGGCTAGGGAAGGGGAAGAAATTCCTCTCCGTGCCTGCGTAATCAGTACTGACCCAACTACGTCCTTTTTTGTGTGTTAAATTATACACTAATAAATTCGCCGTCCTCCCCACGTTGACATGTACAGCCCAGTGGCTCTCACGTGTTCGCACTGCTGTGCAGCCGTCACCACCATCCGTCTCCAGAAGCTTTCTCCTCCTCCTGACCTAAACCTTGTGCCCAGTGAGCACCAACTCCCCACTCCTGCCTCCCCAGGCCCCGGGCACTGCCATTCTACTGTCTGTCTCTGTGCCAACACACCTTTTGCTGGCTTCCTCCAAGCCGAGAGGAGGAGTGTCCAGAGACCCCAAAGGCCAGAACCCCCTTCCCTGCCCCAGCCCCACTCCCTGCTGGGAACACAGGGCTGCCGCCGGCAGCTGCAGAGCCGCAGAGCCAGGCTTTGCTGGGGGGAAGGAGCTTTGGAGAGTGTCAGGTATCACCCCAGCGTGGGAGGTATCCCTAGTGAGGATAGGACCCGAGTGCAGGTGAACCGCACTGTGAGTAGAGACGCTCTCTGAGGAAGGGCACTGCATCTTGTCACCATCTCCTTCGTGGTGCGGTTGGACTTTGCCAGAGAGAACGTGGAGGAAGGAAGGAGAGGGACGGGTGGGGAGAAAGCCCGAGGAGAGGCTGCGCAGGCCAGGGCCCTCGGGAAGAGGACCCCCGCACCTGCCGCTGCCCCTCTGGGAGCCCCCACCCCTCGTCTGACCACTCTTGGTGGGTCTGGGTTGCTCTATATTTTTATTGTTGGCTGGTTTTTGCATAGTTTGAAGGATCATTATTGCCCCCTGATTGTTTTCATCTCCATAGATTTCTCTGAGGTGTTTTTACCTGTATTGATGTTTTGCTCTTTCCTTGCTCTGTGTTCACTGGCTAAACCACCTCTGGGTGTGGTGGTCAAAACCAAAATATCAAACCAGCACCAAAAAGCCTCTAGCAGACACAGTGACATGCTTTTGAGAGCTGCAGGGGTCGAGGCCTGGTGTGCCCTCCCCAGAGTGGCCCGGGACAGGACAGGATGGGTCCGGATGGGGGCGAGCTCCCAGCTTCGGGCAGCTCTGGCTTTGTTGAGGGTAGGTAGGTGCCAAGCTCTGACCTTGAGGAGAATTGTCAAAGGCTTGGTGATCATGAGACCAGGATAAGAACTGAAGGACAACTTTTCTCCCATGGTTATGTGTCAACAAATGGCTCATTGTTTCATTGAGTTGGTGTGAAAGCAACTGCGATTTTAGCACTGTTGAATTTTGCCATTTGATGTTGGAATACATTCTTAAATGTGCTTATGTTATACATCATTTTAATAAACATTTGTTGCTTTGTTTTTTTACTAATGACTTATTACTTGCTATTTATATTTAGACTATGGATATGATAGACAAAAAGCAAATTTGAGCGATTTTCTAATTCGAGTTCAAAATGGGTCATAAAGCAGCAGAGACAACTTGCAACATCAACAATGCATTTGGCCCGGGAACTGCCAACAAACGTTCAGTGCGGTGGTGGGTCAAGAAGTTTTGCAACAGAGACGAGAGCCTTGGCGATGAGGAGCGCAGTGGCCGGTCACTGGAAGTTGGCAACGACCCACTGAGAGCAATCGTGGAAGCTGGTCCTCTTACAACCACGTGAGGAGTTGCCCAAGAACTCGGGTCGACCATTCTACGGTCGTTTGGCATTTGAAGCAAATCGGAAAGGTGAAAGAGCTCATTAAGTGGGTGCCTCATGAGCTGACCAAAAATCAAAAAAAATCATTGTTTTGAAGTATTATTGTACACAACAGTGAACCATTTCTCAGTCGGATTGTGATGTGCGACAAAAAGTGGATTTTATGTGACAACTGGCACGACAACCAGCTCGGTGACTGTACCGAAAAGAAGCTCCAAAGCACTTCCCAAAGCCAAACTTGCACCAAAAAAAAGGTCACAGTCACTGTTTGGTCTGCTGCCAGTCTGATCCACTCCAGCTTTCTGAATCCCAATGAAACCATTGCAGCTGAGAAGTCTGCTCAGTGAATCAATGAGATGCACCGAAAACTGCAACGCCTGCAGCCGGCATTGGTCACGACAAAGGGCCCAGTTCTGCTCCGTGACAACGCCTGAATGCATGTCGCACAGCCAACGCTTCAGAAGTTGAAGGAATTGGGCTACGAAGTTTTGGCTCATCTGCCACGTCACCTGACCTCTCGCCAACAACTACCACTTCTTCGAGCATCTCGACAACTTTTGCAGGGAAAACACTTCGCTTTCCAAGAGTTCATTGAATCCTGAAGCATGGATTTTTATGCTATAGGAATAAACATTTATTTCTCGTTGGCAAAAATGCGTTGATTGTGATGGTTCCTATTTTGACGAATAAAGATGTGTTTGAGCTTAGTTAGTTAGTTTCAGGGTCTGAAACTGCAGTTACTTTTGCACCAACCTAGTAACTGAGGAAACCAACCGGTTGAGGGAGAGAAAGGCAGTGTCTGGCAGCAGGGCCCCAGGGGAGAGGCTGGTGTGCGGGGCAGGCCACGGCGCCCATTCCCCTGGGGTGAGAGCCTGTGACCGTGTGGACCAAGCGGAGGCTCGCCGTGGCTGGGTGCTGCTGCTCGGACGGGCCATGGCTCTCGGCACAGACCTGCTTTCCCGGGCCCGGGTGGGCCGAGAGATCCCAAGCCGTGGTGACCGGGGTGTGTCAGCCCAGGTGGTGGTGATGGAGGTGAGCGGATCCCGGTTCCTCTAGGGGAGGAAGGCAGAAAGGAGGCCTGTGGGTTATTTCCACCAGGCGAGGGGAGGCTCCCACGTCAGAGACAGGCAGGGTTGCCAGGAGGAGGCAAAACGTGGGTTTGTAGCTTTGAAAGCCTGCTAATAATTATGTATTGATTTCCAGTAAACTTTGTTTGGGTCTTTACCTAAATTAAGTGATGTTTACGTGATTGAACCTTGAGCACCATGCCAGGCAGTTTGTCTCTGTCCCGGAGTCGGTTAACCGGGCTGGTTTTCACAGAGAACGGTGGGTGGGCAGCGCTGCACCGGCCGCGCGAAGGTGGCCTCGCCGGAGCCCTGGGACTCCGGGCCCCCGTGCAGGCAGAGGCCAGTGAGGGGACAGGGCCACCCACAGTCCCCCTCTGCTGACACCCATGGAGGACGGGGCAGAGATGCCGGTGTCAGGTGTGGAAGTAAAACCCTCAGCGCTTCCCTGAAGGCTGTTCTTTTTGTTTTCCACACATATGTAACCTTTAATGTTTTCCTAGCTTTTTCACTAATGTATGTAAAAATATTAAAAGCCCTTGTATATTACATGAAAAACTATGTCAGCTGCCCTGCTTTTTCTATTTATTAAAACTTTTCAAGCAGTAAAAACATTTTACTTGTTAATGAGGGAAAGTGGGAAATTAATGAGACAGAGCTCGGATCCACCGCGCTGTCTCCTCCTAACCACGCACCGGCAGCCTCCCCACCGCACGGAGTTTAATTTCTGCGTTAGGGTTCAGTAAGCAAATGCAAATAGATTTAATGATTTGCATCAGTAGATCATTTCTCAGTTTAATATCCTCTATTTTGGGTCAAGGACTCTTTCTTTGGGAGACCGGTATAATTTCTAGAGCTAAAACTATTAGTAATATTACATTATGTTGAAGTGAAGTGAGATAAATGTATCATTTTCACAAAGTCAGGTTTCCATGTTACTTTTGTTCATTGGGGTGAAAGGAAAGTCTGGCTGCTGAAAGTAGATTAATAGAAGCAGGCGGCCGTCCTGGCGGGCAGGTGCCTTCAGCAAGGTGACACTGTTCTGGCCAGTGCTCTGGTCCCCAGCGCCTTCCAAGCAGTGGTCCCGTCTCTTCCCCTCAGGTGTGTAAACCTGGGACTCATGGGGCACATCGTTTGTTTTTATTGAATAAGTTCAACAAAGGAATGCATTAAAATTGGGACTCCAGCAAACACTAACAGAGCTGTTCTGTGTCTGGTCTGCGGTAGCCTGGTGAGGGGATGGTGATCTGTCCTCAAGGAACTTAGGGGACGCAGAAATGTTGGTGAAAACTCAGGAAGGAGGCACAGTGAGAGAACAGAAATATACAAAGGGCACCGAAGAATGATGGAGCGGCCGTGGCATCAGGACTGGGGGTCGGGGGGGTCACAGGGCGGAGGCCGTGGATCTCATTGCTTGCCTGCTCCAGAGCCTGCCGCCCTCCTCCTCCCTGCCGCCTCCTGGAAAGACTGAGTGCGGGCGTCGGCTTCCCTGCCCCACCACCGAGGGCTGTGGGAGAAGTGCAGGCCTGTTGGTTTGCTCCCGGGAAGAGACCTTTCCTCCCTAATAAAAGGAGCAGTATGAGGAAGACTCCCCTCGCTCCCCAATCTCTGAACATGGTTGTGTTAAAGATGTGATTATGGGAGCTGAGGCAGCCGTGTTGTGACCATGAGGGGAAGGCGCAGGGGCTGAGAGGCAGCTTGCTGTGGTGAGGAGGATGGGAAGAGGCAGTCCCTGGTGGCGCTGCCACTGGCCTACCCTCCTCTGAACACCTGTTCTGTGGCCTGACAGCCGCCTCACGTACACTGCAGCCACAAGCAACCTGCAGCGGACGCGCTGGTGATGCTGTCATCTGTGGAATTTATGCATTTTCTAGCAAATACAGAAAAATACAGGAAATAAAAATCACTCATGATTCTGTTACCAAGGTATAACTTAACTGTTTAGTATAATTCCTTCTAGCTCTTTCATCAGTGTTTAAAATCAGCTTTGAATTCTACTTTTTAACTTGAGTGTTTTTCTTAAATTTTTTAAAGCATGGTTTAAGTCTGTGTTTGATTCTTTTTAAAGGCATCTCTTGTATGGTTGTGCCATAATTGTATTCCGACTGTCCTGGTGATCCTTTATGTCGTTAGCAATTGTTAGGCTGCAGTAACCATGCTCAAAGGACACTTTTGTGGACCTTGATGTTTCCTTAACCAGCTTTCTGGCCTTTCTCCCTCTCCCTCTGTCCTGGTGACACCCTTTCTCTTCTGCAGAGCTGTTTCTGAAGTCAAATATCACTCTGTAAATGCTGCCTCATTCTGAGACGAGACAGCATCAGCTCTGTGCTTCCCCAGCTCCTCAGTTCTTGTCCTTTGACCCCTGAACTCTAAACGCCACATACGCTGACCTGTAGTTTCTAGTATTAATGCTGAGTGGTCTGTATGTCAGAGATGGTGTCGCGTGCCGTGTAGGAACAATGTCTCTGGAGCTGAGCTGCTGGGTTTTGAGCCCTAGCTCCCCTACTTTACAACTGTAATTGGGCAAATCACTTTACTGCTCTATGCCTCAATTTCCCCGGGTGTCAAGTAGGGATTATAATAGCACCTACCAGGGTTGAAGGATTAAATGAGCTGATCCCTGGGAAACTCTCAGAACAAGCCCACCCCTTAGCAGCTCAATCAGTGTGACCTCCTGGGGAGGAGGATGGCCGCAGGGCGCTGTTCCTGCTCCTGTTTCCTCAGATGCCCCAGGCGCTCACACCACCTCCTCCTCCGGATGCACATTCATAGCCATCCGCTTCGAGGCTGTCTTCAGGGCACCCCCGCTGTTCCCAGACTTGCTTCAGGACCTCTTGTCTGAGCCCCTCCGGCACTTGGTGGCTGCCGCACCCTAGCGCTGGTCTCTTCCGTTGTCCTGGGCGGGGGCTACATCCGTCTGCGTCCGGCTGCAGCCCTTAGTGCACCCCGCGGTGCCCAGCCCCAGGGCACCTGAGAAGTCTCTCTGAAGATCCAGCGAACGAGAGTTGGGGTTGGAATATAGGTGCTCTTCATAGAGAAAGGTGGGTTACGGAGGGTGGCAGGGAAGAGCAGCATTAATTCAGGGGTTTATTTTGGCCAACGCCACTAGAGTCCAGCCTTGGGATCCTCCTAGGCCACGAGCGCCGTGGCACAGACCCGGAGCCGTATTTCAGCGGGGCACCCTCCGGCGAGCCGTCGAGGGGCTGTTCTGCTCAACCCGCCTCTTCAGAAACCACATTTAACTGTTAAAACATTGCTTCCAAGTAGCTTTGTGTTCTCTTCAATATACATGGAGTCTTAAGTTTTCTTTGACTCCATTGCCTTGGATGGTATCAAAGGATGATGTCACTCTGTGTGGCCCTCTGCATCAACTTGTCAACTGAGTCCAAAGTTTTTAGCGTCAGTTGGTCTCCGTGTAAGCGCTCGTTGTCAGCCCCTCTGTATCCCAGAGTTCGTGTGTTGCAGTCCTAACCGTCACTACCTCAGAATGTGACTGTATGTTGGAAATGGGGTCTGCTAGAGAGGGATTAGGTTAACATGGCGCCGTTAGGACGGGCCCTAATCCAGCGTGACTGGAGTCCTTGGGAGATCAGGACACACACCACACACACGAGGGACGACCACGTGAAGCCACAGGGAGAGGATGCTATAACCCGACCAACACCTTGCTTTCGGATTTCCAGCCTGCAGAATCGTGGCGCCCTGGCAAACGAACGCAGCGCTCACGGTGGCTCTGCGTGGTGCGGCTCAGCTCCGCGCGCTCATTGCTGTGGAAATGCTGCTGGGGAAGACAGCTGTCCCCGGACAGCCGTGCTACTGAGTATTCCCATTATTGGCAAAGTCTGGATGTGTGAGGTGGGGCTTTAGAACACAAGGAGTCAGGGGAAATGATTAAAATGGTGTTTCATAGATAAACAAGAGAAAGCAAAAGTTTGACTAGGCATCTGTTTTTTAAAACTAAATTCAGTAACTGAAAAGGTGGCTCTGGAAGATGGTGGACCAGAAAAACCAGCAGCCGCCAGGGTGTCTCTGCAAGAAAGATAGTTTATATGAAAGTGAAAAAACAGGCAGACACACACAGATCAGATGAGGGTCGGAAGGAAGGTGCCTGAAACTACAGGACACTGCATGGGAAGACGGCGCAGAGCAGAACTGGAAGGAGAACGGCATCGGCAGGGTCTGAACCCCGAGAGGCGTGGAGACCGGCGGGAAGGGGAAGTGGAGAGGTTAAATTTCCCCTCCGTTGCATCTTGGACTGCTGGTGGGCTCCTGTGCGACTGGAGAGACCTGCCAACGCCAGCCCAGAGACGGCCGCCGCCAGTGAGCCTCTTCTGGACGGGGCACTGGGCTCCCAGCTCCCTCGGGCACCTCCCAGCCCGCAGACCCGAGCCGAACTTAGCCACCACCTGGAGGCATCTGCAGGGATTGGGACATTTCCTTTCGGAGTCCTACAGTGAACTTGAGGGATACGCGGACTGTGAGCCCCCTACCCACCGGCCCTCCCAGGTGCTGCTAGCCTGGTGACTCCAGCAGAGCCGGGCATATCCCAAGGCAGAGACATGGATCCAGCTTGGGCACCCTGTGGGTGACTTGAGACCAGCACTCTTCTCCCTAGAAGGGTCAGGAATTGATCCCCAGGGCCTGGGGACAGGCCTGCAGACCAGACCCCGTACAACCAGGTCTCGATCACATTGCCCCAGGGCACAGAAGGGATATTTGTGAAGGAGCCTACTGAGGTGTGTGCCTTCAGGGGCAGATCAGTGTGCTCAAGGGGCAACCCTCCTCCCACGGGAAGGCCGCGTGCCCAGCGCTGGCTTCGATCCTGGTCAGGGAACCTCCTGGTTCCCATCACAGCCAGGGGAGATCCACAGGCCTGAGGTCCTGCCTGCCAGCAGAGGCCCGGGAGAAACCGGGCAATAGGGGAGGGTGGAAAGCAGCGAGGCCTGCTCCAGACTGCAGGTCTCAGACAGCCCCACCCCCACATGCAGACTTTTTGGCTGAGTGGGGCCATTTCAGCCCCTCCCTGGCAGCTTTGCCCAGAAACAGAGAACAGACCTTTGACCCCTGCTGACGGCATTTGTGGAGCTTGAGGGCAGGCTCACTCCCCGACCTGCCCCCGCTGAGGTGGAGAGTAAGGACACACCTGGAAGTCCCAGGGCTCTACCCAACATCTTAGGTACTAGAGTGCCTCTCCAGAGGAACAAGAGCTGGTTATAGGACTCAAAAACAGCACTACAGCTCGCTTCTCCCAGCAAGTGTCACCTACTGACAGGGAGGTCATTCTGCACACCCTTTTACTGCGTCTACTGACTCATCATAAAGGGTGTGGTTGAATCTCGCCCACAAACACCACCTACTGGCTCAGAGACTAAACAGGACGTGTCATTATCCAAATGAAAATCTAAAGGCAAGAAGGAACAATTGATCCAGATGGGAAGGAACCAACGAAAGGACTCTGCAAGTATGAAGAATCAAATGGAAAGCACACCCCCAAAGGGGAACACCAGCTCTCTAGCAATGGACATCAACCAAATTCAGAACACTAAAATGATAGAAGAATTTCCGACATGGATTGTAAGGAAACTCAGTGATATGCAAGAGAAAATGGATTACCAACACAAAGAAAATCCAGGACTTGAAAGAAAAATTCACTAAAGAAACAAATATTAAAAATCAGAACTTCTGGAAATGAAGAATTTATTCAAGGAATTACAAAACAGTGGAAAGCCTCAAGAATAGGGTAGATCAAACAGAAGAAAGAATCTTGGGGATTGATGGTTAACACCTTTCAATTAAATAAGTCAGGTGTGGAGATAGAGCAGAGAAATAAGAGAAAAGAGCAAAGCCTACAAGAAATGTGGGATTATGTGAAGAGGCCTAATATGAGAACTGTAGGCATCCCCTGAGGGTGAAGAAGAAAATACACAAGGGGTGGATAAACTGTTTGAGAATATTATGGAGGAAAATGTCCCTGGCCTTGATAGAAATCTAGATACCCAGATACAAGAAGCCCAAAGGACTCCTGGGAGATTCATCACAAACAGGAAGACACCATGACACACAGTCATCAGACTGCCAAAATAACCACCAAAGAGGCCCTCCTATGAACTGTAAGGTGAAAGAAGCAGGTAACCTACAAAGGAAAACCCATCAGAGTAACAGCAGACTTCTCAACTGGGACCTTGCAAGAAGAAACTGGGGCCCCATTCTCATTCTTCTCAAACAGAATAATGTCCAGCCTAGAATCTTGTACTCTGCAAAACTAAATTTCTTATGTGAAGAAGAAATAAAGACCTTCTTAGACAAGCAAAGACTGAGGCAATTCATCAAGCCAAGACCTGCCCTCCAGGAAGTACCCAAAACAGTGTTACACATGGATGAGCACAGTAAACACTCACCAATGTAAAACCACCCAAAAGCTAAAGGTCAAAGGTCAGATACCACGATGGCTTAAGAGAGAAAACAAAGCAACAAAGTTCAACTCAATAAGATGAACAGAAATCTGCCCCACTTATCAATTCTCTCAATAAATGTGAATGGCTTGAACTGCCCACTAAAGAGACATGGGCTGGCCGAATGGATAAATAGACACAAGCCAAGTATCTGCTGTGTTTAGGAAACACATCTAACCCACAAGGATGCATTCAGACTCAAGGTGAAGGGATAGAAGACAATATTTCAAGCAAATGGAAACCAAAAGGAAGCTGGCATGGCAGTTCTGATTTTAGATAATAACTTAGTCTTCAAATCAGCAAAAGTAATGAAAGACAGAGGATCACTATATAATGGTGAAGGGTACAATTTCCACAAGAAGACATAACAATTGTAAATATTTATGCACCTAATTCAGGTACACCCAGATTCATAAAGCAAATCTCACTTGATCTAAACAAAATGATAAACAGCAACACCGGGGACTCCAACACCCCTCTGACAGAACAGGACAGATCCTCCAAACAGAAAATATCCAAAGAGACAATGGACTTAAACAGAACTCTAGAACAAATGGGCCTGACTGACATTTATAGAACATTCTACCCCAAAACCACTGAACATAAGTTACATTTTTCTGATCAGCTCATGGGACATTCTCTGAGATTGACCATATCCTAGGCCACAAAGCATGTCTCAACAAATCAAAAAAAATAAGTTATACCATGCATCTTGGATCTCCTCGTCTGCTTCTATTGGGAGCTTGGGGTCACTGTCTACTGGGGTCAAAGTTTCATGATGTTTTTAGGATCTGTAACACAGTAGTGTTTATGTTGCGTGTGTTTCTTCCAGCGTAGAAGTAAATTGTAATTTGCCTCCGATACTGTCCTATAACCTTGAACTACATATGTACGCACTAATTAATTTAGAAAACATTAGGTAATTGTCTTAAATTATTTGTGAAAAAGTCTTTGGATTTTTAATGTCAACATTTATACAGTGTGTTGTAATTGGGGAAGTTGGTTGTATATTTTTAGATAGATAGAAACCCGTTATAACTTTTTCCCATTACAATAATGGGCTATAAGCCTCTGTAACTGAAGATTCCCTCTGTAACATGTTTTCAGGTATAAATTATTAGATTTGGAAAGTGAGGTTGCTGGGGTTTGTTCTCATCATGTTAGAAGAACTGAACTACATGTATTTGAAAAGAGCACATATTCCAACGTATTAGTCTATGAATGTTAAATTGTGTCGGGCAGTAGATTGGTGTGGTTGTCTTTGTTCTGTGTAGAATAAAGAATCTGCCTGATCTTCCTTTCCCACATTCTTGCATGTATTCCTGACCTCCTCTCTGTAGTTTGCCTCCACCCCATGACGCTCTGTTTTTCCCACATGTGCCCCAGGCTGCAGCGTGGGCTTCCTGTGTGCGCCCGGGTCAGGCGTGGATGCAGTAGGGGTATTTTCCGGACTCGGGCTTCAGAGTCTTTTTAAAATTGAAAGCTTATCCGTTGTTGATAAATGGCCAAATAAAAATGTATAACACCTTGGTTAATAGGCTGTGATGAAATTGAAGGTGGTCTTTTCTAGGAAATCCTCATTGAAATATTGCTCATTTTGAGTAAACTTAATAGTACGATGAGCCAGGAGCTTAGTGGAAACGTTGCAGAGTGCAAATGGGAAGATTTGTGCGTGCTTTTCCTTCCTGACTTTGTTATCTTTACAGAGGTGAAGAATGTCAATATCATATGGCCTTTCTCCAGGGTCTCCGTGTCCATTGCAAGTTACGTGAGCACGGCCCTCGGCCTGCTTGGCGCTGTCACCTCCGTGGTGTCCTGGGCCCGGCTGCCCGGTGGAGAAGGGCCTTCTTCACCCGAGTTAGCTAATTTCCCGTTTTTCCCTTTCCAAATGGAAGTGGTAGCATTCTCTTTCCCAGACTCTTTCTGGAGATGGGAAATGGTGTCACAGCTCTCTGTTTGGTCGTTGTGACATCCCCGTGACCATGGTGTGCGTGGGTTTCATGGCGGCTGCCCCGCGCTGGCGGAGCAGAGGCACTCGCGGGTGCTGCTGCTGCACGCCGGTTTCACGGGCTGAGTCTCATTCCTTTGTGAAGGTGGAGCTGACTTGAAGTCTTTCAGAAAGCGTGTCAGACCATGTTTGCCATTTCTCTCTCTCTTTCAACTTTCCTATTTTCCGTCGTGGTTCTGGATACCCGTATGTGGACTCGCGTCTCGCAGGCTGGTCGTGCCCGCTCTGTGCTGAAGGTGGCGTGTGCTCGCCTTTCATTCCAGTAACGGTGGTGCAGCAGCCATCAGATGTGGCATTTAGGATTCAGATAAGCGGTGCTTGGTCTTCTGACATGCTTTTACAGCAGTGAGGCAATACCCCGGCTCTCTTAGAACACTCGCAGCTACCAGGGTGCTGCTACCTTGGAAGGTGGCATCTTTGCCTTTGGGTATTATCTTGCTTGTTTACCTAAATCTTTAATGCTCCTCAGGTGAACGACTTCACTGATATCAAGGGTGATTAAAATAATGTGATGTATTGAGTCAACTTAGGCCACGCATTTACCTGTATACTGTATTTCCAGTATTTATTCAGAATGACTTTTCTCAGATATTTAATAAGAATGAATAATTGAATGTGCTATAGCCTTCTGACTTTGCCCTGCAATCCCCTAAGACCTTTGAAACTGAAACTAGTTTGGACCCTTGAGGGGTTTATAGAAATTAGGTATGTCTGAGTATGGAAATGGATGGCATGGAGGAAAAAAATTGAGTCCTTAAGTAATTTGCTATTCCCACTGATAATTAGAAGAAACCCCTGTTCTAGCTCCACTTTCCCAATCATTTTTTACTATTTTAGGGGTGATTTTTTGAGATATTAGTGGCTGATCTTTTTTTTTTTCCTTACCATGTGATCCTACGGTAAGGTAAGTGATCTTGGCGTATTGTGTTGCCTTGATGGGTTATTAAATTGTCACTTCTAGGAGATGAATGTGGGCTGCAGAGTATGTTGTGCTATATATCATCTTAGCCATCAGGAGTGTTTCAGAAAACTGAATAAGAGTAAATTTTTTAAAATCTATGATTGAAATTAGCAATTTTATTAGGTCCTTCTTAAAAAAACCTACAAACTTTTAAAGTCTTCCTCAAAATATACATCTTTGTTCTCAAAAGAGGTCTACAGACTGTCCTAATTTGTCTTTTTAAAGGACACAGAGTTTCAACAGAATACTTATGCCAGGGAAGAGGACAGATGCAGGTGCTGTTCCCGGACCGTCGGCGCGGGAGGTTGATGTGCTGTGAGATTTACTGTGCATCACCTTAGCTATCATTCCCATAAGTATTAATTTTAACTCCACTAATAAGAAACTGAACAAAAGTGGAATTATGAGTTCAGTAGTATTCTATGAAAGGTCAGTTGTTAAAAAGGCAGAGTCTGACATTCTGTGAAAAAGGTGCCTTCATTAATCATCCTGATAGGAGCGCACAGGGCGTTCTTGACCAACACCAGTGAACCTCGCGATGGAAAGTTTCAGGGCCTGATGTGCAAGTTTTTATATAAAAACAAGGATTATTTAAATATGTCAAGGTAACTCAAGGGATTGCTTTACCTTTGCAATTTGAAGGTGTATATGTAGAAAATCTTGTGAAATATCCATTACTGTTTTGAAAAAGGAAAAACATTTAATTTTAATAGATAAGTTATTATGGAAACAGACACAGCTATATTATATACCTGTTTTTGCTGTAGCTCAAGGTGGTGATGTGTTTTGAAGGGGATAGATGGACATGTCCTATATGTGTCATCTACAAATATTGATAAGGCGTCTTTGTCTCCTTTGTACTTGGTATTAATGGCTTAACTTGTGCACTTTGACCCTGTTTCACAAAACACACTATATCCACTTTCTTATTCTTCATTGTTCTTTTTCTATTTATTACTGTGGCAGAGCGCCTACTGTGTACAACGAACTTAGTCAGACATTCCACACTAAATTATCTGAGCATTTTGTGTGTTCTGCCAATTCAGTGTTAAAGTTCAATACAAATATATAAATTATTAAGCAGTTAACCAGTGACACATTCATCAGTTGAACATCTTTTATTGTGGCCTGTTGACAGATTGTTTTCATTGAGCCATTAAAGCGCAGTACTGTTGGAGCTGAAGTCTGCTTCTGGATTTTCTTTGTCTTTGTTGCTACTGAATTTCATTGACAGCATCTATATAGGAGACTAACGCAGAGTGTACTGAGTCTGTATTTCTTTTGAAATGGACGCTTTTCTAGAGCTGACTTCTGTAAATAACAGGTGTTTTCTTGTCCTTTCCCATCTAGCAGTGGCACATCAGCAGGGGGGTCATGGGTATGTGCCGTCCGTCAAAAGTCCACCTCCGGGTGGTGCCTTAGTGTTTTTGAAGACCTGGGAGTGTCATACGTCGTGATTGTCCTGCTAATTGATCTTCCATAATTAGCTATTACTCTGGTGGGAAGAGAGTAGAGCCAGGCTGTGCCGTGCTGGGGAAGGCCCTTGGTGTCAGCTCTCAGTGCAGACGGCCACTGGCATTGGTGAGGTGCGGTGGGTCAGAGAGGAGGTTGGCAGCAGCCTATTCTGCCACATTAGACCCCAGATGAGGGGAGCAGAAGCTGCCATGTGTCCCTGTTCCTCGGCAGCCCTAGCACACTGCTGTCCACTGTGGTTACACTTTGGGCACAGAAACAGAAGCTCAAAGAAGTTAAACAATTTGCCAAAAGTCACACATGGTTGTTCTAACAATTTCACCGATTTCCACATTAAGGTGGTATCTTGTCTATCGTGTGATGGCTGAAGTCCTGATGTCTGTGAGGACGTGGAGTCCACGCCAAGTATAATTATGCATGGAGAAGGTTCGGTTCAGTCTCACCCAAAGTTTATCAGTCTACAAACAACATAAACTGCTACGTCTGCAATGTTGCCATTCCTTTATTGTCATAACTTTTGCTTAATGGCTGTTTGTGCTACATTGACCAGGTCCATGGATTGCTTAACATAAATGATTACATTTGCTTATGATTAAAAACTTCCTGCATTAGAAACACGACACCCAGGACTTGTAAATGATTTGTTGTTAAAGCGTCATACTTCATTAGCTGCGCCGTCGACTCCAGAGTCATTGTCTAAGAGTTAGGAACACTCGTAATGAGCTGTATAATATGGACCCTCTAACAAAATTTAAAAAGAGACCAAGTCTTCCAGGAGCAGCTTAGCATGCAGATAAAAGGCTTGCAAGATGTGTGAGTAGCGCCAGGCTGAGGGCTGAGGCGTGCTCCACGCCGACTCGGAGCGGTGTGGGCGAATAAAGCATTTTATGACCGGAGCAAGGCTTGTTGTAAAACATTATATACCATTCATGACCAAAATCCTTCACAACACTCTGTCACCATTCCCCCCTGAACTCTATAGCTTAACTTTTAAGCATCTTGAGAGGCTCTTGACAAAGCATTAAAAAAAACAAAAACAAAAACCGTGTCACGCGTGTGGGAGTGCGGCCTGAGCCTGGCTGGCATCGCGCACGCCTTTGCCATCATCCGCAGTTTGATTCCGTGCCCCGCCTGATCAGGATGGCACGGCACAGCCCTCATTTCCCGGGACAGTAATGTGGGCCATCGTGGAGCTTATTAGCAGAAGACAACTAATAAAGAGACAGAACTTCCTGAAACAACTACATTAAACGTGATGGGCATTTTTGGGAGAGACGTAAAATTCTTAATCTCGAAAGCAGTTCTGTGGGTCGGCAGACTGGGCGTTGATTTTTCTGACAGCACGTGTAGGAGCGTTCTTTTCTTGCTGCGGGTGGAACTGGGTCTGCTTTGGAAACGTTGCTCGGTGACAGTGACCAGGGCAAGGGATGTGCTGGGCCTGGAGTCCAGGAAGACTGGGCTGAGCCAGCCCTGGTGGCCACTCCTAGCTGTGTCCCCTTGACCTCGCCGTGCTGCTCCTCGAGTCTCTTGTAAAAGTGAAGTTGACACCAAGCTCGCGATGACTGGGGAGGAATCAAGAAGAACGCAGATGCCCTGAGATGAAACTGTGCTTGGCAGAGAGTAAGTCTTCAGTCATCTCTTCAACTACGGACAGCCGCGACCGACACAGGATGGTGCAACTCAGTTTTTCGGCTTTGTGGTGGAGCGGAAGCAACACGCGTTCTGTAGAAACCGCGCTTCGAGTTAGCCACGTGTCCACTCTGTGTTTCACCTTCAGTGTGGTGGTCAGTGAATTACGTGAGATACTGGACACTTTATTACGAATAGACTTCGTATTAGAGGTTGTGCTAGTGCAAGTGTTCTGGGCATGTTTAGGTGGGCTGGGCTATGATGTCTAGTAGGGGTAGGTACATTAAATGTATTTTACACTTAGACGTTTTCAGCTTATAGCAAGTGTGTCAGGACAAACCACAACGCAAGTTGAAGAGCGTCTGTGTTTGAACGTCTGCTCCGCGCTGCGTGGCTCGGCGCTGGGGAGGCGAAGGCGAGCGCAGAGCTCGGGTTTCCGGCGGTGTGCCTTGCCCTGCTGGCCGCTGCCCTCTGTTGGGGAGTCGGAGCTTGTGGGGGTCCCCAGGCGGTTCTGTGGCTTCCCTGGACCTCAGCTGCCACTTCCAGCCCCTGTGTTCATACACTCTGTAGAGTTTCATTTCATATTTAAAAATTCTTTTTTACTAACCTAAGAAGTCATTTTATAAAATTGTAAGTTTCGTCATAGAAATTAATTTTTTAAAAAAATCGGAGCACTTGGATGCTGGGTGAGCACACGGAGCTCCACGCTGCTGCTGGGCCCTCAGCCTCCTTCTCCGAGGCAAGGTCAGGCGGGCGGCGTGGTGGGAGAGTCGTTCTGTCATTCATGGGTTGCTAACTTTTGGAGCACTGCAATACAATTACATACACTTAACCTTAAAATTGCCCAGAACGTGATTGAATCTTTGATTCACAAGCCCCTTCTGGTTCCTACAGGGCCTCGGTTTGATCATTACGGGGATGAATCATCCTGCACTGTTGGCAATGGACTGTTTTAATGGTCTAAATGCCCAATGATCGGGCACTTTCCCACTCCGCGTCTGTGCGCAGCGTGTCCAGCGGAGGTGAATTCGAGACCCTCTGTCTGACCTTGCTGTGCCCTCGTCCCTGAGAGTGGCCAGAGGTGGTGAAGCGGTGGGCTAGGCGGGCTCGGGTCCCCTCGGGCAGCGCTGCGAGGGCTGAGGCTGGATGGAGAGGCCCCGTGATGGGTGGGACGAGGGGGCCTGAAAGCAACTTCCTCTCCCACCCCTCTTCTTGTCCCTTCCATTTCCCCTCTGTATCCCTTCCTCACACCTCCTCCTCCTCTTTCCCCACCCTCCCCTCACCCTGCTCACAGCTGCGCCCTGTCCAGGACGCCTGCCCTGGTGGCCCTCCGGCCATGCCCTGGGCAACCCCAGCTGGAGTCCCTGTGTCTCGCCTCCTGGCTGCCTGGGCCCGGCCTCCCAACACCTACCTCTGGCCATTGCCCCCAGGGTCCCCTCTGCAGCAGAGAGCTGGGTGCGCCACCACACAGGCTCCCACTCCTGTGCAGGCTGCCTTGACTTCCCCCACCTGCTGAAAACCTTCATACGAAAAGACAGGACCCTTTACCAGGCCACTGTGGTCTGCCGCCTCGGGGGTAAAATGAGCAGCTCCTGGCCTGGTCCAGTGCATCCGAACGCAGTGGGGCCAAGTGTGGCTCCAGATCGGCCTGGTGCAGAAACTGGGCGGGCGTGGGTGGGCAGCAGAATGGCCGAGGACCCTTACAGCACCTGGTGTAATTTCCTCCTACATGTGGAATTTAAAGAATTATAGGTACCTTGAGCTACTGACAGGTAAAAGACAGTAAAAAAATAGTGAAAGACACAATCTACCCTCTGAACTGATCTACAAGGCTATGAAAGCATCACTTTGAATAATATGCAGTAGATATGTTAGAAAAATGTAATATTGGTGCGTGGAACCCTCAGCCTCTCTGATGAGTGTTGTAATATATCTTGTTGAATGATGAATATGCTACTGTATGTTTCAACTGTTCCTGTCTTGTGGCTGAAAGAAAAATATATTGAAAATGAATGTAAAATATTGAAATTTAGAGGTTGTTATGCTCAACTATAATTTCTTGTTCCTTTGGACGTGCTAGACACATTACTAATTACACAGTGTGTAAGCCTGCACCTGTACCAGGTGCCACGTGTAAAGTGTAATATAAATTCTTCATCAGCCTGTGTACTTTTGCCGCCACCCTGAGAACGTCTAAACGTGTGTGGGAGCGAGCCCTGTGCAGCCCCAACCCCGGGGGATTCACGGCTCTAACGCAAGACCCCAAAGTATTCTGCTGATTGGGTGTTACTGGGAGCAGTTCATTCTGTGGTGCAGAGCACTGAAACGTCACTGCCCCGAAGACCTCCAAGTCCCCAGAGGGCCTGGTGCTTTTTCACTGGGATTTGGGCCCAGATGTATAGGGAGGTTAGGCGACCCCCACCGGACTGGAAACGCAGGTCTGAGCTCTGTCCCAGGTCAGTTATCACAGCCCTCTTTGGGGACCAGCTCTGTTCCTCCTCCAGCTCCACCGGCCGTTCCCCTGTTCCCCGGAACGTGATTGAATCTTTGATTCACGAGCCCCTTCTGGTTCTTACAGGGCCTTGGTTTGATCATTACGGGGATGAATCATCCAGTACTGTTGGGAATGGACTGTTCCAACGTTTTAAATGCCCAATAATTGGGACCTTTTCCACTCCGCGACTGTGCGCAGCAGGTCCAGAGGAAGGTGAAGTTGAGACCCGGTCTGACCAGCTGTCCAGGGCTGAAGGGGTGACAGTCTTGGGGAGTGGTGCTAGAGCACAGTCCCCTGGGCTCTGCTTTGGTCTGCCCGCCCTCACAGTGCCGGGAGGATGAGGGATTAGCCAACTCTTTGGCTTACGGGGTCCTGGAAATACAAGGGGAGGGAAACCCCTGCCAGCTGCGAGGAAGCATTTGGCAAAGGCGCGGTGAAGCTCCCACGATCTTATCCACCCAGGTTGTAAAGAGGCGTGTTCAGAGCTGTTGCTCCAATTGTTGGATTGGAAACTGACCTCTTCTGACAGGGCCTTACTGAGTGTGAGTGGAGCTGCCAGGCTGCCCCCCAGCACCCCCGTCCCATCCCCCACCCCAGCTCCCGGCCCTGAAGATGACTCCACCTCTTGTGGTCCTTTCTCTGCGTTCTTCTGCAGCTGCCCTCTCTGGCATGGCCCAGCATGGCCCTGGGGTTAGGTGCTGCACAGGTGGTGTTGCGCAAAGCGGGTGCACATCCCCCTTGGCAGTGACTTATCCTGCACCTCTGTGTCGGGCATCCTAGGACCCATCACCATGTTCGAGGATTGAGGAGGACTCAGCACACAGTCCTACCCACAGCTGTGATTTTACAGCACAAGGACACAAAGCCAACAGCAAAGGGAGAAGGTGCAGGTGACACAGTCCGCGGGAAACCAGGCACGAGCTTCTGTAGTTCTCTCCCGGGGGAGTCGCAGAGGATGCACTTACTTCCTCCAGCATCAAGCTGTAGCAACACCTGTGCAGTGTGGCCCACCAGGGTGCTCGTTACAGACTCAGATCTTGGAGCTTATAAAGGGGGCTGATCAGGTAGGCACCTTCTGTGTAGCACATACCAAAATCCGGACTCCTGGGAGGAAGGCAGGTATTCAGCATAAACCCCATGTCATTGGGAGCCACTCTTCATAGGCAGTGGCAGGAACCCTCCCCAAATCTAAGTGCCCAGATGCCCACTGAGGCTCAGCCTTACAAGCAGACCTTTCTAAGGGTGGCCATTTCAGGCCTACCCTGTCAGTCTTTTGCATACCTCTCAAGGTGGACTTTGTCCCAGCTTGTTCAGTAGAATGTGGCAGAGGTGACACAGGATGCCCAAGCCAGGGCTCTAGGGACCTTGCAGTATCTGCTTACACGTTCTTGGACACTTGAGGCTATCGCATGGAGAAGCCGGGGTGGGTCCCGGCTTCAAGAGACCAGGTGTAAACAGTACCAACCTTGGGCATGCAGGAGAAGCCTTATGGCCTGCTCAGCCCCAGCCGGTTTGTCACTTTGCTGCCCTGAGTGACTCCATACTTGCACCTGTGACTACTTAGCTGACATCCGGGAGAGCTGGCACTGTTGACTCCTGGCCGGCTGTGAGTTCTGTAAGGGTGAAGACCGTGTCCTCGCCTTCCCCCGCAGGATGATGTGTATACAGGAGGTACCACTTACTTGCATGGAATATAGATATGTCCTGTCACTGACTCTGCGTTCATTCCTGGCCTTAAACCAGTGTGCATGTGATGGTAGGATCACTGCTGTGCCTTTCAGGTGGGCCACACCCGTGCAGGGTAGGGTCTCGGCCATCGCACGCTTTGAGCACAGGAGGCACAGAAAGTTGGTTGGGTATTTCTGTTATCTCCAGCTCCTGTGACACAGGCTGTGGCCAGCACTTGGACAGTGGCTGCCGGCAGAGGGGCAGGGGTGGGGCCGTGCTGCTCGCACACAGCACGACTCCGCACTCCTCACTGGGCGCGTGACCAAGAGTAGTACCAAGAGATGAGGTTCCCGTTACTAGACATGGAGAAGCTCCCAAGGGGACACCTCCTGAGCACCCCCATCTGCCCCCCATTTGTAAGGTGGAAGTAACGTGCTTTTAGTAGCCATAACATTATAAAGATGAGCCAAGTGACCAAGGCCCTCCCCTGCCAGCTCCCTCAGCTGGGGTGAAGCCTTACAGGGAGGAGGAGCGAGATTCAAGTTGACTCTTTATGGTGGAAACAAAATGATTGACAGTGGCCAGAAGGCTGGGGACTTGCCCAAGACGTCATTAATGGACACAAAGGAGAAAGTCCACATAGCCCAGTGATGTGTGTGTGCGATAAGGGAAGAAAGCAAAACTGCCTGGTGTTTGCACCCGCAGAGCGCAGACTGGCCAATAAACCGGTTACCTAAGTCACGCTAAAGCTTGACTTCGGATATTAGATTTTGAATGTTCAAGGGCGGAGGCAGATCTATACTAACGGTCTGGGAAACGTGACTAGGTCCTGTTAAGTGAAAGGGTGGGTGGCAGAGCACATGTAGAATATGAGTCGATTTGGGGGACAAAGCACTTCGATATGTTTCCGCGTGTACATAGGAGACACGCGTAGGCGCTTAGGTACACACAGATGTCTGGAGGAGGCGGATGCTGTCGCTTCCTTTTACATCCTTTTTTACAAAGAACCCGGAAGTATCAAGTTACGGATGATTTTTACTTTTCTGTATGTGCTTTTTTCTATAATAAAAATTTTGTGTTTGTAATCACAAATTTTAAAAAATGACAAAAAAAAAAAAGAAAAAGATGGGGCACACTCTCACAAGTCGTAGCTCAGAAATTGTAAACTGCTACAAAAACATAAGGTGTTACTAGAAATATTCCCAGCACAGTAAATTCGTTAGGATTTTCCAGTGTTCCATTTCCATTACTTCAACTGGTTTCAACTCATGTTCTCTGGAGATGATTTGGGCCCCATCGAATGCTCGTGAGTCACTGAAATGTCATCTGGCTTCCTAGGGGTTGCCGTTGCTCCCGTCCCTGTGGGCATCTGTTGGATCTTGCCAAGGTCCTACTGTGGTTCAGGCACCGCGGGAAGGGTTTTAGAGTTCTCTCTCTGAGGCCCCAGGACACTGGTGTTCCTCAGCCCTGCTCCGGGGCCACCACGCTGCACGGAGGAGCTATGTGAGGTCCACATTTGTGCGGAACTGCCAGCCAGTGAGCCCCCGTGGAGAGCAGGGGCTGTGGCAGGGGCCCCTGTTTGGGACAGCGAGACCGAGTGGCCAGTGAGCAATCCATCATCGATGGTGATCGATACCTGGGAAGTGCCATCTCTCTGTGCCTGGTGGGCGACATGTAACCGTTACAAATGGTGCCTGCCTTTGCGAGTCACCGAAGTTTGCGCCTGGATCCCCTGGCTCTGTGTAGCAGCACATGTTTTGGGGTATTTCAATTTTAGAAACCTGGAAAAGGGATAATCAGAGGGGCTTTGTTTTCTTCCTTCACTGGAAACAAATGCCTTTATGCTTCAGCTGCCTCTGACCTATTCCCACCCGTCCAGCCCATGCGAGTGGTTGGTGGCTGGCTTCATGCAGCGGGTGGCTGTCACCGTCACTTTCCATGGCCACCTGGGAAAACAGCTCCCAGCTTTGAGGCACATTGTTGGTCTGTCCCCGGAAGAGTGACTGCCCCCGGCCACCCCCTCACCCCAATCCTGTGTCCCCACTGCAGACCCAGGAAGATGGGAGTCTCAGGGTAGCCGGTGGCTTTGTTGGCCGAGACCCATGCTGCCAGAGAGCAGCGGGCGGCTGGGCCAGTCCCCGAGCATCCTGTCATCCAGGGAGCTGTCCAAGGAGAAACCTTCTCTCTAAGAAGGTGCAGAAACTGAGAAGAACATGGCTTTTAGGATGCCCTAATAGTGGATTAAAAAAATCTCATCCTCGGTCAGAAGGCAGAAAAGTGGCAACCTTATTCAAGGGAAAAAAAAATCTCCTGGAGTCTAGATACAGTATCTTAGCAGTAATAAAAGCACTAGTACAGATTTACTGGTGTAGGAGTTTTAACTGTAATACTGTGGAATGGTAGGTTATTTTGTGTTCAAGAGCTACATTCATCACAAAAATGATGATATACAAATCACTTCCATATCACAAAATGTTCCTGGTCAAAATTGGCTTGAGGCAAGTGATATCTCCGAGTAAACAGTATATGAAGACCATATCTTAAAATGATAGATCACCTAATTTTGTTCTGACAGAGGTTTTTGCCGCAACAAACATCTGTCATTGAAATACCAATTCAGAGATATGGAAGCCAAATTGTAGAGGTTTTCTCGGATTTGTCACTCCTAACTTAAGAATGCTACTGTTCCACATTGTAGCTTTTATAAGATATTAGGCAATGTTGTGCTTTAAGGCACGTTAAAACAAAATAATCTAGAGAAGTATACTCGTGCTTTAAATGCAAACCAGCGATTTACAGGTGCAGAAGTCAGGAATGGGCTGAGACACACCGGCTGTTTTTATGTGTAGACATCACATTAAGATTGCTGTAATTTCAGATTTCAAATCCTAGAGTTAATTTCCTGAAAGATGAAACTTAGCGTTGTGTGCTCTAGGTTTCATGCATTCACTTCAGATTTTTTCTTTTCTTTCTTTCTTTTTTCTTTTTTTTTAAGGACTATGATTACAATGTTATTCCCAAGACTTGAAGTACCATTTTGGTGCTGTCCTGGCGGGGGAGCAGGTTTACAACTCAGGACAATAGTGATGTCGCAGGGGCTTTGGGGTCTCCTTTTTCTTGGCATTCCTCTTTGTCAGGAGTTCTCACTCGGAGCCTTGCACCGGGGACAAATGTCCTGGGATTTAGAGGCAAGGAAGAATCACATATTTCCAAAGAGGACACCAAAGAACTTCTACTGTACTTCAAGTTAAAAAAAAAAAAAAAAGATTTGATCTTGGTCCAGAATTTGATTATATGATAGTTTGAAAGAGCAACAGAGTTTCTGAGATGCTTGGGAGACGTTTTAGAAATTTGCCTCTGGTGACCAATCTTACAGTAAAGTCTCTTTTACAGGCTCCCGTTACTGTGAGCGCTCCGGGAGATGCCTGCGTGGGCTGCTCCCGTGGGCCTGGATCGGGCCGGGGTTTCTCGAGCAGGATGACAGAGCTGGCCCCGTTCCTGCCCACCTCTGCCATCGTCTTCATCCCTGCCCACTGCAGCCACCAGTCTCGCTTGCCGTTTCCTAGAGCTGCGGCAGCTCTGCTGGTCAAAGCAGATTCCTGGAACCCAGGCTCTCAAAATGTTAGCTGCCATTCCTTGCACTGTTTCGTAGGTCACTTCTCACTTTTGGCTTTTGAGTTCCATTTTTGTAGTATGAGACAAGCCTGGGCAGGTCTTCTGGCCTGTTCCTCTCCCATGGGGTCTGAGATGACGGCTTTGGCCTCGGGCCCTGCGGCCAGACTCCAGCTCTGCCACTTAGGCTTGGGCGAGTCATGTCAGGGGTTGAACTCCCGAGCTGTGATTTCCTCGTCTGCTGAAATGGAATTCCTACCCTCGCCGTGCAGGTTCAAATGTGGTGATAGATGTAAACCACCTGGCCCAGGGTCTGGCCCGTAAAGCCTGGAATAAGTTTTCTGCTGTCCTGGAAGTGACGGTGGTGGTAGGAACAGCGGCAATAACAGTGGTCACTGTCATCGTGTTCGGTGCTGGCCTGCGGTTGACTCCAGAGGAACCCAGCGCAGGTTTGCCCTCAGGATTAGCCGTCTTCCCTAAAGGTTACACAGTAACTGCTTATTACCTGAGGCACAGACTGGTCTTCCCAAGGACATTTCTAAGTCAGAGCCCTCCGTCCTGGCTTGCTGGACAGTTCCTCCCGCTGTCTGGCGTTACGGTGAACTTCCCTGACTTGGTGGCTCAGCCGCGAGCCAGAGTCTCAGCCCGGGAGAGCTGTCGCCGGGGGCCAGAAGCCACCGGCTTTGGATGGTGGACACGTGGGTGGGACACTGCTTTGCTCCCTGGCCTCATGTCCCACGCGTCAGGGAAGGGTGGACGTGGAGCCGGGCGTTCCAGGTTGAGCCCAAGGAGTCCTGCGTCAGGCGGTTCCTCCGCACATGTGCGTGCGTCCGTTTGTCGGGTGTGTCCTTGGCAGGGCACGCTGTCCTTACCGGTATTGTTATGATCGCGGGGCGTGGCAGGCTGTGAATTACTTTTTGCTTTCCGAGGGAACAAAACATTCACATAGACATTTATTTTTTCCTTTTGATTTTTATCATGGAAATTTCATTTCTTCCATTGCCTGCCTAAACATTGCTTGCTCTCAGTAACTGAGTGTAGACCGGCTCCAGAGCTTACACTAAAATACATCTTTCTTTGAAAAGAGGAGGCATTTCCACTTCTCTTTACCAGGCTGTTTTTGTCACCCTCCACGTACCCACCCGTACTTCACAGCCACTGCAGGCTGCCCACATGCTTAGTTTGAACATTGTTGTTAACTAATTAAACCTGAGTCCAAATAGTACGAGAATCAAAGGTTTTGAGTATGAACAAAGGGCCCTTATGCTCTTTGTAGTCAAAATCCATGAAACCCCGTGAGTTGCGGGGCTTTGTGGGTGCGGCGCTCCGCGGGGCCTCGGGACTGCGGGGCTCGGGCAGGAGTGCGGCGGCGACGGCTTGCTGAGTAGGCGTCTGCTCCGAAGTTACCAAATGAGCTGGCAGGTCCGGGCTCTGCCCACCTGTACCTCCTGCCAGGGCCACCACCCACAGGACACACATCACGTTCCGGGGCATCAGGACTGGACCTGTAAAGTCTATTTTCAAAACAAGTTATTTTGTGAAATATTGTAGTGAACTTATCAAAACTGGTGAAGCTGATGAAGTGAAATAAAAATACTGCGGTGAAAATTATTTTAGTGCAACATAATGAGTTCTGTTTTTCATGTCTGGCAGATATTACCTACTAAATCTAATCTGCAATGCTGAGAATTATGCCATTTTTTATGATTTGTTTAATTTTGACTGAAAAAAATTGACTATTCATCGATTCTTGACCTGCGAGTATTGAGGAAAAAATTTAGTTAATAAGAATTTTCATGAGGTATAAATTTAAATGTATGAGGATTCTGCCTATCCTGTAATACTATAGACATTAATTTAAAAATTCTATAAGAGCCTGAGGGCCCGGGGTGTCTGAAGAACAGAAAGTGGAGGCAGTTATGGTTGTTAACTGGTAGACAAGGTCTGCTGAGACAATGCAGGAATATTTTTGTGTTTTCCGTCCTTGGTTACATGTGGCTGAGCATAAATTGGAAGTTTAAAAACACGTTTATAATCTGGTTGCCTGTGAAGTGGTATCAGCACACGTAAGCGTGGTATCAGCACACGTACGACAGAAATCAGAGCCGCCGTTAGCGCGGAAAGTTTCTCCCTGGCTCCCCGCAGCTGCAGTTCAAAGAGGACTTTAAAGAATTCATAAGAAATGAAGGATCCTAATAGTGAAGTTGAGAATGTGAGTGAATGACATATTCTTTACACACCTCAACTGTCAACATTTCTAATCAAATCACCCGGCCTTCTTCCTTCTTAAATGATACAGGCAATATTTCCTGTAATAAACACCCCAAGTCTAACGAGAGGCCCTAAGGCAACTTCAAATGCACGAGTTCATTGTAATTGAACGGCATAATCTGGAGGGCAGAGATGCCTGCTGCCCAGTCCCCTAACTTCACGGCTCGGGCGCTTTATGAAAAATGTTGTACATTTTGTTTACAACGTATGGCTGCTGTTTGAAGTATTGTATGTTCCTGTAGTACATAAGCTGGGGCCGCATAATGGAGGGAAAATCAAGGAGGCAATCTTTCATTTTGTTCTTGTATGAAAAATTCAAAAGACTGAAAACTCACCCAGAGAAATTTTGCAAGCATATTATTTTCCAATGTTTCGATCAATTTGTCTGTCAACCATGCTGAGAGGTGGAAGGGGCCAGCAAAAGCAATTTAGCTTGTGAGGTCCAAAATAGAAATGTTTTAGGCAACCTTGTCACATGTTATTTCTTTATATTAGAACCGCCGTGTGTTTTATTTGCTGGTCATATTATGAAGAGAAATTGATATCAATCATCTAAGTAAGCTATGAATATCTGATATAAATATTGCTTTTATATGCATGCATCAGAATAAAATATAAATTAATCTTTTAATGCATGCAAGAACCTTTAGTGTGACAACAGGCCCCTTGTTTTGGATTTTTCCACTTAACAATTCAAGGTACATTTTAATTGACTGTACCCAAGTGACGCTCTGTGGAAACATCTTGCATATGAACGTTACTGACCCTGCCAGGGCTTTAATTAAGCTATAATCTTCCTACAGTCAGTACATCTGGGATTGATAAACATATCCAAACCATGCTTACAACCTAAGTGTTGCTTTTTTCAAAAAAATTGATGCAGATATGGGAATTTTAAATAAAGGGTTTTGATTAAGCTTCCAGTTGAAAATTTAGTTGAGATTTAAGATCAGGTAACCTTTAGAAGTAGCTAATTCTAAGGTGAACATACAATTTCAATGAAACTTATCCAGGAATACCTGTAATTCTGTGATTATTCTGTGCACCTCAACACTTTTTCTTAAAATCTTAGGTAAACATGTTAAGGTTATTTACAGACAAGAATTAACATCAATTGGCTTACAAAGACACCAGTTTAATTTTAATGTTCGAATCAGCCAGAATCTTCCTCCTATAGTAGTATCCTTAGAAGTACTGGAAGCGTCTTCCCATGACATGATTCTTCTCCATGAGCTTGCTATATCTTCCTGGTTTTTTCAGAATTTAGAATTAAGTATAATAGTTGAACATGCTGAAAACTTACTATCCTATGGATGCTGATGAATGGAAATAAACTGTGGCAGATTAAGTTAGAAATCTTTACCTGTCATGTGGATATTGATATTAAATTGTGTTCACACAGAAAATTGTCTTGAAACATAATTCAGTTAATTATAATTTGGGGTGGAGACTGTGCCACCAATAGTTGTTATGTAGCGTTCTTGGCATAGCCACTCTTCTCTTTCAGTGACCGCCTGTGTTAAGGAAACACGTACACCCAATTGATGCTCCAACATTTATCTTAAGCTCTTATTAATATACAGTGACAATTTTTCTGGGTTTGTTCTTTTCCGTGTTTGGTTTGGAACTATTTAAAGCAAAGTTAATTATCAACATCCTTATGTAGACATCTTTGTGTACTTGTGTAAGTTATGTAGAATAAATTCTGAGAAGTAGAAATTAAAATTCAGATCTTTGCAAAATTGTCTTAATTTTTTGTATTTTAATTGAAGTTGACCATCTTCATGTTTATTGGTCTCGTGTTTCCTTGGTAAAATGCTTGCTGTTACTTTTCTGTTGGGTTGTCCTTTTCTTATTGACTTGTAATAACTTTGCATATTAAAGATCATTTCTATTTTTATTTTGTCCATGGACTTTTTATTCAGAATTTTTAATGGAGCTAGATTTTTTTTTAACTTTTAATTTTGGGATAATTTTAGAGTTACAGAAAGATTGCAAAGATAGTACAGAGAGTTCTAGTGTACCCTTCACCCAGTATCTCCTAATGTTAACAGCTCATGTAACCATAGACGCTTGTCAAAACTAAGACTTTGACATTGGTACAATTGTATTCAGGTTTTTAAATCTATTCCTATAACTTCTAAATATTATGACATGCTCACACAAAGGCCTTTCTCAGCTTGAGACCTTTTTTTTTGTTCTTGTTAATCACCTGTGCTTATTTTCTATCACTTTT
Organism: Avahi laniger; assembly: GCA_963575035.1. NCBI lineage: Eukaryota > Metazoa > Chordata > Mammalia > Primates > Indriidae > Avahi > Avahi laniger. The sequence continues at coordinate 62,492 of CAUYSK010127310.1, forward strand.
TGGGTTTTCACATTTTTATCTTTGAATTACTTGAAATGTGTGTTTTTTTCCCTTTTTTTTTTTTTTTTTTAAGGAGTTTTGGTTGGAGCCCATCATTATTTTCATCCAAATGCTTATGACAATTTTCAGTATCTTTTGAGTTACTTGACTTTTTGGTTACACATAGTTTACAAAAACAACAAGAAGAAAACTGCCTGCTGATTTTGTAGTTTGTTGTTTAACTTGATCGTATTTTTTTTCTTTTTGGTGATACCTACTATATGAAAGAGTGTAAAATCTAGATTATTTAATATTTATTACAAAAATTATTCTAAGATCACTCAGAATTGTTTCCTCAGATTCTAAACAAATGACTCTGTAATTTTGATAATTGAATTTTTATATCATTAAGCTATTCTAAGTCACTTTGAAGGAGGCAGAAAGGCCTAACTCAGTACTACTAATACATATACTTAATTTTGCAACAGTATACCAAGGGCAAAATTTCCCCTGACCCAACAACCAAATAATGTATCCCTGGAGTTTAGGGATTGATGAAGCTTGTAATTGTTAATTTGTCACAGATGATACTGATATTTATGTATGATCATTTTGAGAATTCTTGTGCTAAATTTTCAGCAAATAGTTTCAGGTCTACCTTTTAGCTTTTTGACCTTTTGGGGAAAAATATCACTTTAAAAGAGTAAGTAAATACTTTTTTGTGCCCTATATTATAGAATTGCATTAACTTTCAGAGGAAACCACTGGTCTGGGCTTAACCTGTGCCGAGGCAGCCCTTTCTACTCTTAGCGGAGTGTTTATGCACAACTTTTCATTTCTTGAGGTGGCTTCTGGTTTATAACAAACTCACCATATTGAACAGTTTTCTGCAAAATTTTAGGAAACTTTTACTAAGATATTAATAATTTAGTATTTTGATGCATATATGAATTTGTATCATATTTTAGTAATGAGTTTTTACTCCTTTTAAATACATATATATAAATCATAGTTTGGGGTTAAGAGACATTAGCATTTCTTTGTAATAACTCTTTGCAGACAGACCTGGGTTCTAATGTTAGCTCTGCCACCCTCTGTGTGACCTGAAGCAGGTCATTCTCTATGTCTCACCTTAGTTTCTCTGTCTAGAGAAGAGAGTCGCACTGCTGACTTGTGATGTTTACAGAGGTCCTCCTCTGTTGGGTGCTTGGCATGGGGCCTTGATCAGGGTTAGATACTCCAGCACTTGTTTGTAAACACAGTACTGCAAACATTGTTGTAGACCTCTGTCACGTAGCAAGTTTTCCCCTAAGTCTCCCACTAGAAATTGTTAGGATTTTGCTGCCTTTGTAGCTATTTGAAAGCCAATTTTTCCTCTTATTCTCTCAGATCTCTTATATCTAAGACTCTCATTCCCTAAAGATAATGGATACACTAAGCGGCAGGCTGCGGACCCTCTGACACCTGGGAGAGTGGAGAACACCCAGCTGTGAGTTTCAACCCTGGCAGCTGTGGAATACCGGCCATCGCCAGCCTCTGCTGTGTCTTCCCTGTTTGTGACTGGAAACGACAAACTCGCAAAGTCGTCCTGTGGAGAGATGAGTTTGTAGATTGCCTTTTATGTGTTAATAGGAACTTAAGGGTAGCTGGATTACTAAGCAATTGAGAGAGATTTTTCCATTATCTTCTCTGCTTATCACTATCTCTCGAAAGCTGTAACAATTTTAACAGATAATTTTAAAAGTCGCTCTGGAGTGTGTATATTTTGGTGAGATAATATTTAAGGCATCTTATAAACTTTAAAGTGCTGTTGACATTGGTCACTCGAGAGTTTGTGAACATTAGCTCACTTAAGCATGTTATAACCTCAACGTACCGTGTATGACATAAAGAACTTCTGTTATCCTAGGAATGCCAAAACTTGGATTTCTGTAACAGATTAGGATGACTTAAAAATCTTACAAATCTTCCACATTGAATTAAAACAAAAGGTGAAGATTAACTGAGCATTTTCCAAAATGGGAGGAGAAATGGCCATTGTTTTTGATTCTTAATTATGTAACCTATGCCGAAAATTCAAAAATGGGGTTACGCAGAGCACCATGTTAAAAAGTAAGACCCCTCCTCATTAGCCGCCTCCTTCCACGCAGTCGCTGGGCCCCGTGGCTGCACTCTGTGCTACCTGGGCCTGGGACGGGCCCCCGTGGTCCTGCGGGTCAGGAATGTGGCACATGGGGCGGCCTGGGCAGCAGCGTCTCCTCTGGGTCAGGACAGGGTCAGGTGCAGCTTGGCCTGCTCTGTTCCCAGACAGGCTTCGCGGTACCTGGGCCCCCACCCCGCTACTGAAACACGCCATCAGCGTTTTTGAAGTTTGATGGACCTTAAGTCATTGGGGATGTGTAGAAGGACATCTTTATGAAAACATCTTTATTTACCTTCGGCATGGCATTGTTATCTCAGTGGAGTGTCCGTGTTTTGAAGGGCAAGATACAGAATGAGATGTGGCTAGTAGTTTTGAGTTTCTTGTTTTGGAGGCTTAATACCACGTTTGGAGACCACCCGTGTGAGTTGCCTTTCACCTTTGGCAGCGTGTAGATCCGAGTTGAGGTTACAAGCCTTGGAGTCTCTCAGACATCAGCTCGCACGCTAACTCTGATTTTTGGGAAAGTTAACGTATATGTTTTCATTTTTGTTGCTATGAAACAGGAATACATAGTACCTTCTTCATGGGGAGGCTGTCACAAGTAAAAAGACGGCAGATGGAAATCGCTTAACACTGTGCCTGGTCCCAGAGAGGGCACCTCAGGGCCAGACCAGGGCTTAGCAGCTCTGGGAGGACCACTTCTTAGGAAGTCTGGTGTGTGATGGTGTCAGGTACTGAGTTTCCCTTTTCCTCTAAAGTACACAAACCTCCTATTTGTTAGGCTTCCCAGGCTTCAAGCAGTTTCATCTGTCCAGAAGACAGCTGTGACCTTCTGAAAGTAGGTGAAAAAGATCTACCCGTCAAAGAATCATAGCGCTTTAAAAGCCAGGAGGAGGGAAACAGCCCTCACGAAGCCCGTGGACTTTCTGCCACGCGCTGGGGCACTGAAGTCTTCTCCACACGCAGAGATCCCAAACGGTGCCTGAGACTGGGTTCCCGGTTTATCCCTTGCTTCCAGGGGTTAGGGACGCTAGCAGACAGAGCTGGAGAAGAAGGAACACGTCATTGTCCAAGCCCATGGCCCCGTGTCCCCGAGAGCTGCTGAGGCCATCGCTAGGCCACCAGCATCCCAGAAATTAACCCTGATGACGGACTCCACGTTAGGAAGTACAGCAAGCTAAGTTCTGTTCAAGTTTACTCGACTAATTCCAGGAAAGTGTGAGATGGAGCATACATGTGTCTGTTTCAACTTATTTGCTTCTCACACACACTTGGAGTCAGTGCTTACTTGGTGCCGTGGTGCACAGGACTCCATCAGCAAGGGGTGGCCCTGTCTGTGACGGACACCCCCTGGGTGGATGCAGAGCGCGTATTCCCACAGACACGGTGTGGAGAATAAATGCTGAGCAGGTTCCGTGGAAGCTGTTTTGGTATTGACTCAAATAGATTGTGGGTTAAATGGGCTTTTCTGGCACAGCCTGGGGATGTAATGTTTTTTTGAAAATGTGTTATGAGTTCCAAAAAGATCCTACACGGGGTATCAGAATTAAAACCTGGCTGAGGATCAGACATTTGTTCACATCCAAGCAAGGGGACACCCTGTCATCTCGAGTGCTGCACAAAGCGTGGGGAAGACGGGCGGGATCGGAGACCGGAGTATTCCAGTGTTTCTGAGCACGTGGAAGGTTCAGAACCACATCCCGATTCCATGTGCTTGGTGACTTTTATCACGGGACTCGACCTGCTGACGTTGTGGGGATGACGTTAAAAACAAGGCGAAGAACTACACGTCCCTGGACCCTCCGGTGCTTTCCTTGACAGAGCTGTGCTCAAGGTAAGGGGGCAAGGCTGGGCTGCTGGTGCCAGTGTGTGAACACGGTGGCTCTGAACTGCCGAGGTCACAGGACCGCTCCAAAGTAGGGCTGGGTCCAGCCGTGTGCTGGTGTGAGGGGGCACGAGGGAAGAAGGGCCTGGCTGCGAAGCGAGACGTGTTTCCTTCGACCCAGGGAGGGGGTATCGTTGTCGGAGGACTCACGTTTTAATTCTAGGCTTTTGTTAAGCCGTGTGTGTGTCGCTGTCTCAGAGTGAGAGTTCTTCCTCTGGATGGGCAAGTGGTGTCCTGGCGAAGCACCTGCCACGTGCAGGGTGGAGGCTGCACAGTAACGGGAAGAAGCGTAGAAGCTGACGGTGTCGCTGCTTACTGCTTGTGAGCACCTTTGAAATTGGTGCAAATGTCTTAATCTGATTCAATCTCCATAACCACTTGGCACGAGGTACTCCAGATGGGAGACCGAGGCTCGGGGAACTACGATAACTGCTCTCAAGGTCACACGGTTCCTCAGAGGTAGAGACAGGATTTAAAGGCAGGGAGGCTGGCCCCAGAGCCCATGGGCTGCAAGAGGATCTGCAAGGTCCTCTGGAGACGTTCTCGAGGGTCTGGTGCAGGCTGGGCGGCCCGTGCCCTCCAGCGTACGTACAGTTCACCGAAGCCACGCGCTTTCCCCAGACTGGCCCCCAGGAGGGCGTCCTCCAGAGCAGCCTCTCTGCTGGGACCATGGGCCCAGGCTTCTGTCTCCACCTGCCACGTGCAGGAGGAGGCCTGGCAGACACCCCAGGGTGACCCAGGGAAGCAAGTGCCTTATGTGCTTCCATTGTGTTTGGTCCTTTGTTGCAAAGTGTTCACTGAGAGCTGTTACCTTAGTGACGTTTCCAGAAATCATGGCTGCTCCTTTGAGAAGTGCCCCATCACGGTGGCAGACTCCGGGGTCTTGTGGAGCCAGTGTGGCATTCTGCTATGACACAGCACCAGAACCGGGGCAGGTGCGTGGGAGATGTCCGCAGTCGGCTTCTGGTCTGTCACAAAGCAACACTAGCACAGCACTCTGGGAAGGAATGATGATGATGTTATTTTGTAAGATCAAAATGGGGAAACGGCTGCATCAGTGGTAATTGTTAACAGTCCGGCTGCTGTGTGACTTTAAAAGTGCATAATGTTCCACGTGACCTTCCATGTGGTGAGTGTGTCCGCACTATGGCGCTATAGCGCATGCTTTCCTTGCGGTCCTCTGTGCTCACGTTCTGCTCTCCCCTTCTGTGGTCCTGCGCACCGGGGCCACTCGCAGGCTGTTTTCCCAGGTCCTTGTTTAGCTGGGAGCAGTATAGACACCGCGCCATTGAGTTTGGGATCCTGTTACTCCTCTGGGTGTTCGTCCTTGGAGAACGGGACTCCAGGTCTTTATGGCCCCCAAGTCATCGACATAGTCTCACAGCCGGAGAGGCTGTTTTCTAGGTAAGCCGTCTTCATGTTATTCCTGCATGTTTTGTCGTTTGAGGGATGCGGTAATTTCTGATGAAACAACGGAGAAGGGACAGGCACCGGAAGCTAAATAGTCAAAATTGGTATGTTTGGCTACTTGTCCAAGTACAGACACTTCTCAGAATTAAAAATTCTGACACCAGTAAGAAAATTTTTCTTAAAAAAAAAAAAACAAATTGAGTCCCATCTTCAAGGCATCCTACCCTACAGAGCAAGAGGACTTTGGCCATCTGCGCATAAGGAAGACTCTGCGAAGATGTGAGCACGGCCCGTGGCCGTGCCCCGGTCCTCCTGGAAATGAAACCGTTTCTGTGGGATCCCCTGGCTGAGTATTTGCAAGCAGCAATTTATTTTGAACGGTTTCTGTCCTTAATAGTTGAGACTAGGATGTAGTCAGTCAGCTTCATGTTGGCTTTACGCTGGACGCCTGGCATCTTGCGGGCGGCCTGCTCCTGTCTGCAAAGGGGGCTCCATGGGGAGTGGGAGCCACGTCCGCCCAGCCCCTCTTCTGGCGGCAGAACCAGCCTGGTGGGGTGACATGCCTCTCGAGCAATCGTTTAAACATGCTCCCTTTCAAACATGGAAGTGTTGGGAGTTGGTCTGTGAATGAGGGACATTGTAAAGGATCCTTTTGATGGTGACTAGAAGCATCTTCCCTTGGCCTGGGCCACATTTGGGGTCTGCCAGAGGTCCCCACGTGGCCTCTTGCCTGACATATGCACGCATGTGGCCGAGGCTGTGGACAGTTGCTGTGATTTGAATGAGCCGATAAGCTAGTGGTCTGTTGTCAGTAAGGAGTCCAAAGTGACCTGTTATAATTCTCACTTCCACGGTGCAAAGTGTTTCTGTACTCTGTCTTTGGGGGTGCAGCTGGCTGGCATTTAAAAAGATCAACTCACAAGTAAAGTTCTCACCTGGGTAGCTATTGCTAACACTTACTTTTAAAAACATGTAATTGTATGCTTCTTAAACTTTTGTTGTCTGTTCAGCTTCTACCTGATATTTGGATTTTAACTTTAAAAGGATATTACGCATTCTTCTGCACTATAAAGAGACGATCTTGCCTTCCCCCTCCTTGGTGGAGCTGAGAGGAGAAAAATGAGATGTCAAATAAATTTGGTACAGATGATGGTATGCTTCAGAGTAAAAACCTTTTTCTGTTGCTGCTTTTCTCAGATGCTAAGTTCTCACTGCATTTTCCTTTGGTAGCACGTGGGCCTGGCCACGCCAGAGGGCTCTCAGTGATGCAGCGGGAAGGGGCCTCCTCTGGCGGGGGCCGTGCGCCCAGCAGGCCGGCGCGGCTGCTCTAGGGCTTCGTATCGACTGCAGCACCGTGGACCAAGAGGAGAATTATTTCTTTTTCAGAGGAAAGATATTTATGACTGAAAACAGTACTAAAAACATGAGAATATTGATCATGGTTTTGAGAGATGCTTGCACTGAATCACTTGATATACCTAAATATCGGCTTTATTCTATCTTTCCTAAAAGACAGATTACCAACACAAAAGATGAACAATCTTGAGGGAAAAAATCTTATATCTTTCTGATAGGCTGTCTTGCTTCCTTCCATAACAATAGGGAGAAAAGAGGTCCGTGTGGCTTCCCAAAGTAAGGAACAAATGTAATAAACTGTGTATTGGAAGCTTGTGTAAAACTGCCTTGGGTATACTTGATTTAGCTTGTAGTAATAAGGTAAATTAACATCAGATGAAAATTCAAATAGCTAAACATTTAACCAATCTAACAATTAGCAATTCTAAAATCAACATAAAAATAAAGACAGCAAAAGACCCATTATCATTTGAGGACATAATTCATCGTTTTAAGAGGTAATCTTTTGGGGTTCTGTGGATATTTATAAAGGAACAAGTAAAGCTAATTATTTACCTGTCATATATTTTTGTAAGACAAGAAAATTTTAAATTTTCTTTTTTCTTAAATTTTAGACCTATTTTAGATTGAGATGGTATGTTGCTTTTGTAGTTCAAGGTAGAAAGTGGAGAGGCAGGCTTCCTTCCTTGGGTAAAGAAGGGGACTTTCTCTGGATAGGATGCGACGTGGAGCCCTGCTCTGCCCTTCTTCAGAAGTTTTTCTTATGTCTGGCAGCATCCCCTTAGCATGTAGGGCAGCTCACCTGTGTCTGGCAGGTGTCTTAAATTGTAATTGCCAACATAAAAATCAGGATTTCATATTTGAAAAATCATGTAGTACTGCTTCATCTTTATTATGGAACTTAATTTTTTCATTTCATTGAGATATATTTAACATACTCTAAAATTTGAGATATATTTAACATACTCTAAAATTCACCCATTTAAAGTGCATAGTTCAGTGGTTTTTGATATATTTGTAGAGTTGTGTATCCATCACCACCATGTAATCTTAGAACTTTTTAATACCCCCTCCCGTAAGAAAAAGGGCTCTGTACCAAGTAGCCGTAACTCCCCATCCCCTCTCTTCCTGGCCTCAGCCTCCCCCCAGTCAATTTCTGTCTCTGGATTTGCCTGTTCTGGACACTTTGCATGAACAGAATCACGCAAAATGTGGCCTTTGCATCTGGCTCCTTTCACTTAACATGATGTTTTCAGGGTTCACCCACGCTGTAGCACTATCAGGACTTCATTCCTTTTTATGGCCAAACAATACTCTGTCATATGGATGGACCACGTTTTGTTTATCCATTGGTCAGCTGATGGACATTTGGTTGGTTTCGCCTTTTGGCTATTGTGAATAAGGCCGCTGTGGACATTTGTGTCCTTTCATTTCTGCCGGGTCCTATGGCAGCTCCATGTTCGCATTTGGAGAAACTGCCCAACAGTTTTCTAAAGCAGCTGTACCAGTTTACATTCCTATCAGCGGTGTGTAAGGAGTCAAATTTCTTCATGTCCTCACCAGCACTTGTTTTGTCTTTTTGGTTTTAGGCATCCTGCTGGGCGAGAAGTGATATCTCATTATGTGAAATAGATGCAGATAATCAAGTTGGGATGGAAGCAGGGTTTTTATTCAAAGTGGGGCTGGTGGATGGGACCCACAGTAACAGGCCGTAAGAGGAGGGCACACGTCGTGTGCTATTTCTTTTTGCCAAAAACAGTATTTTTGAGATGTAAATGACATACAAAAGTTCTCGTACAATAGTTCCCCCTTATTCACAGGGGGATACATTCCAGAAACCCCAGTGAATGCCTGAAACCACCTACAGTACCTAAGTCTACATATACAGTGGTCCCTCGAATCTGGGGGTACTGGTTCCAAGACTCCCCATGGATATTAAATTCCAAGGTTGCCCAAGTCCCTTATGTAAAATGGAGTAGTATTTACATATAACCTATGCACATCCTTCTGTGTACTTTATATCATCTCTCGGTTACTCATAATACCTAATATGTCTACACATCACTTCATTTGCGTAGATTCAGCATATCACTCAGCACGTGGCAAGTTTAAGTTTTGCTTTTTGGAACTTTGTAGAATTTTTTTCTGTGTATTTTCCATCCATGATGGGTTGAATCCATGGGTACAGAACTCATGGGTACAGATGCTGACTGTACTATGTCTTTTCCTGTATACCTATGATAAAACTTAATTTGTAAATTAGCACACTGAGATTAACAATAACATCACTGCTCTTATACTGTGGGGCCATTGAGTGAAATAAGGGTCACGTGAATGCAAGCACAGTGACACCTTGAAGGCGATCTGATCATCATGATGACCACTAAGTGACTAGAGGACAGATAGTGAATACAGCCTGGGCACGCTGCAGGAAGGGATGGTTCACATCCCAGGCAGAACGGAACAAGATTTCATCACGCTGCTCAGAATGGTGTGCAATTTAAAACTTATCAAGTGTTTATTTCTGGAATTGGCCACATAATATTTTGGGGCCATGGTTGACCTAAGGTGACAAACTATGGAAAGCAAGATGGTGAATAAGTGGGGGCTACTGTATTTACAGTTTACTATTTGACACATATATGACCACAATCAAAATAATAAAGCTTCCTCTTGCACTGTTGTGACTCCCGCCCTCGCCCCTCCCTGCCTTCTCATCCCTGTACGATCACTGATCTGCTATCAGTATGCATTAGTTTGAATTTTCTAGGATTTCATGAGGGACATGCATACACGTGTATTGTATTTTGTATACATAGTTTTGTAGTTTCATAAATCATACAGTACATAGTCTTTTTGTCTGATTTCTTCCAACCTACTTGAGATTCATCCATGTTTTCATGCATCAATAGTTTGTTACTTTGCTGAGTAGTATTCCATTGTGTGGGTATAGCAGTTTATCACTCATCTGTTGTATATTGAGGACTTTTCCTCCAGCCTTCGGCTGTTACAGACAGTGCTGCTGTAAACATTTATGTAAAAGTCCTTGTGAGGACATGTGCTTTTATTTCTCTTGGGTAAACACCACCTAGGAGTGGATCATGTGGTCTGTGAATGTTTAGCATTTAACGAATTTCCAAACTGTTTTCTGGAATAGTTGTACCATTTTGCTTTTCCTGTCAGAGTTCCATTCTTCATTGATATCATTTTCCGTCTGCCTGGAAGACTTTACATTTCTGGTATAGGGCCTGTTGGTGATAAATTCTTGTAGTTTTTGTGTGTCTCAGAAAGTATTTTAATATTTAAAAGATATTTTTTGCTGTATATAGAATTTTAGGTTATTATTTTAAAGATCTTGTTCCACCGCCCCCAACTTACATTGTTTCTGACCAGAAATCTGTTGTCATTCTTATTTTCATTCATATCTCTAGCACTTTTATCCCTCTAGTTTTTAAGGTTTATTTTTTTATCACTGGTTTTGAACAACTTGATAATTTTATGTTTTGATGTTTTTTTTCATGTTTCTTGGGTTTCTTGAATTAGTGTAGAGTTTTCATCAAATTTGGGAAAAAAATCGGCTGTATTTTTCTAATATATTTTTTCTGTTACTTCGTTTTGTCATGTTCATCAGAGCCTTCAATTACATATATATTCGGCTATTTTAAGTTCTCCCAAAGTTCTCCAATATTGTTTCTTTTTTTTTTTTTTTTGCTGTGTTCATTTCAGGTAGTTTCTATTACATTTTTGAGTTCACTAATCTTTTCTTCTTTACTGTCTAATTTGCTGTTAATGCCATGCAGTACTTCTCGGACATTGTAACTTCCATCTCTAAAAACATCATTTGTCATTTTTATATCTTGTATTTTTCTACCTACCTTTTTGACATATGGAATGCAGTTATGACTATTTTGATGTGCTTGTCTGCTAATTCTAATATATGTGTCAGTTGGGGTTTTTTTTATTTTTTCTTTCACATAGCAGTTGTATTTTCCTCCTTTTATGCTTCTGTGGTGTTTTTTGATTTGGGTGCTTTATGTGTGAGTTTTACTTGGTTGAATGCTTGATATTTTTAAAAAATATTCTTTAGCTTTGCTACGCAGACAGGTAAGTTACATGGCAATAGTTTCATCCGTTTGGGTCTTGCTGTTAAGATTTCTTAGTTGGAACTAGAGTAGCATTTATTCTAGGACTAATTATTTCCCACTCTGGAGGCAACATCACGAGAGGAGGGGCCCCTGGCAGGGAACTGCAGGCAGCCGTTAGGAGCTGAGTTCTTGGCTAGCAGCTAGCAGGAAAACAGGACCTCGGTCCTACAGCTGCAAGGAAATGAATTCGTCCAAAAAAACAGCGAGCTTCGAAGAGGACTCTGAGCCTTAGCCACTGAGAATCACAGTTGCAGCTGACACTTTGATTTCAGCCTGAGAGGCCCTGAGCAGCGAACCTGCCAAATGGTACCTGAACTCCCGACCCAAGCAACTTATGAGAAAATAAATTTACGGCATTTTAAACCACTAAATTTGTGGTGTATTGCTCTCTAAGTAGCTCGAGGTCCCTTTCTCTTTCGCACCCCCCCACACTCACTCTTGCTCTCAGGAGCAGCGGCAGTGTGGGGCAGCATGGGCGAGTCACTGAGCACCTGCCATTAGAGAAGTTCGCCAGGGGTGCTGCTCCTGAACCCTGGGCCTGCTCCTGATGGCACTACAAACTGACGTGTGCCATGGACGGGCTCCCCCAGCCTGCACTCTCCTCTTCTGCGGAGTGACGCTAGCAGCGCGTCTTCACAGGGCTGCTGCAGCTTCTGGAAAATGCTCCGCATCCTGCAAACTACCTAGGAAGTGCTCCACAGTTAGGAGCTATTATCTTTGCACTTATTGTGTTAAATATTGCATGCATACCACACATTCGCAGAGCTTAATGAATGAAGAGACATTTTAGGACAACTAGCAGACACTGGGCCCAGATTGTCAGCGGAAGGGAAATGTAAGTGTCTTTGGCAGTAGCTGGTGCAATTGCTTTCAAACACTGTGGTGTTCTGGATACTGCCTTGCAGTAGGCTTTAATTGCATGGCTCTAGGGCTGTTGATGGCTGGAAGAGGTTTGTATTCTTATATCATTTCCGCCACTCCCTCCTCTTTCCAGCTGACAGGTCATTTGGAGCATGGGGTGGTATGTCTGGCAGCAGAAGTTGTGTCTGAGGAAGAGGTGCCATGGTTCTGTGTTCACCACTGGACTTCTTGTGGGTGGCTCCACAGCCGGACGTCACAGTGGCCTGGCTCCTTACACCACTGTGGCTCGGGTGGGGGCAGAGTACGTCCTTGTGTCCACTGTCCCTTGCTCACCGGGCTGTGGTGGGCGCCCAGGGAGCATGGCGCTCGTGCAGGGCCCCGGCCGGGGGCACACCTGGGCAGTGCCGTGGAGCTTGGGTGCTGCTCACCTCTAACCTCTTGAGTTTTGTAGGCAAACTCAGGTAGAATTTGGTTTCATGGTCATATTATGACTTGCATGGAGTGAAATAAAATGTTAGCATTTGTAAGCTGCTTATGGCTGCTTCTGAAAGTATAAAATACTCAAAGATGACACCCTCCCTTTATTAAGTTAGCAGGATTGAAAAATCTTTGGAAACTTTTCCTAGTGACTTAACCCAGGTCAGATATCAAGGCCCCACCTGCCACAATGACGTGCTGGGGCCCTGTGCCGGCTCGAGCACTGCATTCCACGTGTGTGCCCCAAACTACTCGCCCTGCTGTCTGAACAGCCACTCGGTCTCCTCCTCCTTCACCTGAACCAGGGCTCAGGGCCTCTCTGGTCACAGTCGACCTGGGTCCCTGCCCTGGGGCTCCAAATCCCTCATCCTCTGCGTCATCTTCCCCCACCCCTCCCAGCAGGTGAGTGGCCAGTTCCTGTGGGTTCTGTCTTCCACTGGGCTCCCAGTCTGAGGCTTTGCTGCCTGTCCCTGGGAGAGTGGAGGCCACCCTTTTGTTATCTCTGCCTGGAGCCTGATCTGTTGAGCAGCCATCACTCGGGATGCTGCTCATCCAAGACAACCCTTCCTTGGTCAGGACCCAAACCGCTGCTAAGCAGCTGGGGTCCTGCAACAGGCTACTGGCTCTGCCAATTCCCTGCCCACCTAAGGGTGTTTTGTGTGCCTGTTGTCTTTTTCTTTCTTGGAAACACATCTTTGATATAAGTTTAATATAAAAATATAGTTTACTTTATAGTTCAATGCTTTGAGCACATTTATTAATAGTAAACTGAAATGTGTTTATACGAATTTTTCCCTGAAAAGCACCTGGAACCCATAGTTCTACATGGACTGAATACTTCTATTTGAAATTTTAATTCATTAGACGGCTAACTCAGCACTATTTAAATTTTAATGAACAAAGAGACTAGATACAATGTGAGTCAGTTTTTCTCTGTATTTTGTGAATCTATATCAGAGCAAAAGGAGAATCTATTTTGCAATGAATAGTTTTTAGCCATGGAATTGCCAGCAGAGGCAAGAAAGTACGAATCTTATTTTTGTGGATCTAGCCAAGAAAAAGAACGTAAACTTTGAGAAGTGTGTCATTTGCCATTCACAGTCTAATGAAAAACTCGGAGAGGCTAGAAACTCTCCATAAAAACTCTGATATCAGCATTTAAGGTACAGCAAGAGGGTATACAAGCATTTAAGGGATTCACAACCCACAGTTTACTGGCACTGTAAATGCTATGAATCTTGTACGAGCAATCACAATCTTGAGTTTATTACCGAAAAGGACCCCCTTCTGAGGACTGCGTCGGTGCAGTGTGCAGGTTAACAAACTCTGAGCTGCTCCTGCCTCTCCCCCACCAGCTAACAGAAGAAAGGCGGACAAATTACTTTCCAAATCTGAAGGGTGCTTGGCTCTGACAAAATGGCCATTCAGTCAAAAAGTGTGTGAAAACGACATAGTAGTTGAAAGTGTTCAACTTTCAAGTTGGCCAAAGCCAGCGTTTTCTGTCGGCCAGCATTCGCGGCAGCCGGTGGGACGTGCGGCCTGCCGAGACGGGCTCTGGTGCAGGGGGCTCGGCCGGTGTTCCACGTGTGTACGGTGCTCCCAGCACAAGGCAGGACGGGCCAGAACTGTGCTGGACATGGTGGGTGGCCACATTTCGAATAGTACCTGTTTTCAATTTTTGAAAATGCTGAAAGCAAGTATGCTGCCTTCTGGAATGTGCGCAGGAGTCCTTTCCAAGCAGACCTTGAATAGCTCGAAGCAGAGGAACAAGGGAAACGAGGAATCACCCGGCTGGGGTCCTCTTGTCGGGAGGCTTCTGTGTTCCTGGGCGAGGGTGGGGCTGCCACCGCTCCCTGCCGTCCGTCTGCCCCAGAACAGAGCCTTCCAGGTCAGAGCTTCTCAAGGTATGGCGTTCCCAAGACTGCCAGGGGTCGCCAGGTCAGAACTGTTCTCCTAACAATGCTAAGACTTCGCGTGGACATTCACAGAAGTGATGCGAGTAATAGCGGGGGAGGCTGTCGTAGCTGAGCCCGGATCCAGGCCAGCGGCCAGGGTGCTCCTCCTCGCCACCGGGAGTGTGCAGGGGGTGAGCAAGGTTTCATTTCAGAACGTCCTCCTTGACACAGTATGCACAATTAACTTGATTAAATCCTGACTCCTTCGATGAGACCGCGGGGTGAGATGGGGAGCATGCGGGTGTAGTTCTGCGGGCCACGGTAGCGCCCTTTTCTCCGGGAAGAGCACGCATGGGACCGAGTGGCCCCCCAGCCGCTTTTCTCCTGGGTACCATTTTCACCATTGAAAGTGTAACTGACCGGCCAACTGTATTTATTCACACTTGGGGTTTTGGCAGAGATGTTCTCGAAAGTAAACCTCTCAGTTCGAGGAAAATAACTGATGATATTCCTCACCAGCACTAAATGACAAAATCTTGGCTTCCAAGTAAAAATTGGGAGCTTTGATAGCCTTTCAACGTTTAAAAAATTTTCCGATGTCAGTGTCGTATCAACTAATGTAAATTTTGTTAGTATATTATTATTGAAATGTGTAATTTAGAAGATTGACACAACTAGGTGAACCAATATTTTTGTAAATAACTGATGCATAATGTTACAAAATTATGTTTGGGGGAAAATCCAAAATGCCAGATAGACCAGTGGGTTTTAATGTGACCGTGTAGGTAATTGATTGGTAAGCCTTCAGGATCATATCACAGCTGTGCTTTTGGGAACTACCCCTTGTCGGGTTCCGACGTAGTATCAAAGAAGGACGCCCACGATGGTCTGAAATGCGTTTTCTTCATGTGCTGCAGCTGAGCTCTACACGGAAACAGAAGGTAGAAGCAGCTGTGAGAACTCACCTGCGCTTTATCAAGGCAGCTGTTGGAGAGTCCAGAAATGTAGAGCAATGCCACTCTTAACTAAATTTTGTTCTGTAAAATAGTCACTTTTGTGAAAATGTTATTTGTAAACACATGAAATTGGTTTATAATTATTTCTAAATGAATTACTAAATATTTTTTAAAATTCTCAGCTTTAATTTCTAATCGTGTAGATAACAATAGCTAAAACCCGTGGAAAACAAAGCTCGTTAGAGTCCTGTGTAACGCTCCAGGGTGAGACTGAAAAGCTTGGAAGCCGCTGCTCCCGACGGGCACACTGGGACGGGGGCGAAGTCTGGAGTTAAGGCCACTCGAGTCTGTTTCCCTGTCGTGTGGTTATCACAAAAGAGACGCCCAGAGCCCCCTGCTCCTCTCCGTTCCTGTGTCCTTCGTCAGTCTGCAGGGAAGGTCTTCAAACATATTGCTCTCTGGTCATCCGCTTGATGGTTTGTCAGAAAAGCAGATTTTTTTCCTCCTTGTACACAGTAAACCTCGTTAGAATTTCCCTGGGCTTGGAAGTCTCACCTCAGAAAGGTGGATCTCCATCAGCTGTTGGGAGTGTTTGTTTCTTCCTTTTGCGACAGGTGGTCCTCCCTCCTGCCCCCCCGAGACCTCCAGGGTGCAGCGTGGCCAGCGTCTGGCAGAGGCTCCCAAGGTGCAGGCTCCGTGTTGCTGATGGATCCGAGCGGGAAATATATCACTTCTTAATTTTCTTTAAACCACATTAACTGAACTGCTTTGAATCCTTAGCTATTTTTAAAAGCACAGTCATGTTATATAACATTCTGACCCTCTCTTAAGCTTCAGGAAATACAAGGAATTTCAGCCACCCTCTGCTTTTCTTCTTTAAAGGTGAGTTGTCAACACCAGGGAAACAGGCTTGAGTCTGAACAAGGAGGTAGGCTGAATGCTGAGGTGAAAAGAGCTCATTGGGGAAGTTTCCTGAAAATCTGTTTAAGGATTTAAAAAAAAAAATCAAGTTATTAGGACATATTTAGATAGGTTCACTCTTAATTTCTCTTGTGCTTTTTGAAACCTTGACTTA
This sequence comes from Avahi laniger, assembly GCA_963575035.1. Taxonomy (NCBI): domain Eukaryota; kingdom Metazoa; phylum Chordata; class Mammalia; order Primates; family Indriidae; genus Avahi; species Avahi laniger. The sequence continues at coordinate 78,674 of CAUYSK010127310.1, forward strand.
CCCTAGTAAAAGGCTGAGGGTGTTTCCCCGGAAAGCTGTGTCTCGCGCAGCTCCGTGAAATGCGCCCGCGCCTCGCGAGCAGATTTTGGGCGGAAAGAACTTAGCATTGGGTCCCGCGCCTCTCTCCTGCCCCACACGCCAAAGGGACGGACGACTGTTCCCATCAGCACCACTGCATGAAAGACAGTCCCCATGATGACAGGAACAGAGGGACGGTGCGGGTGGCAGGAGCATCCTCGGAGGGTTTTCGAGGTGCGGAGATCCCTCTCCTGCCACAGATTCTGTCTCCAAAGAAGGCGCCCCCTCCACCGCCGATACTCTCCACCCCCCGGGTGAAAATACTGTAAAAATTAGTTGGTGACTGACTTAGCAAAACTCCCCTGGGAGTTGCACACATCCGGGTGACATGTGAGTGTCACCAGCACCCCCGCCTCATACCATGGCCCCGCCAGGCCGGAAGGGGCCGCTGGGAGCTTCTGTGTGGGCCGGGAGGGCGGCCGGGGTAACGTGTCCCCTCTCATGGTTCACTGCGGGACCTCCCGCCCCAGTGTGCCCCACGCGGCCCTCCATCGTGACTTTTCCCTGGTGTCTCAGGTCTTTACCAGGGCTCTGTGACCCAGTGCGAGTTCTTTGCGTTATGCAAGAATGGTAACATTTGAGCTATTTCAGGTCCTTTTGTAGGAAAACTGAGGCAGAAAGGCCAGCAGAGCGCAGAACTCTCCTTGGAACAGGAAGGCCCAGTCACTGTACCTTGAGGAGACAGGCACACTTTGTGCCTTTTAGACAACTGCGGAGCATCTTGCCGTTAACGAAATCTTAGAAATTTCTTTTCTCAGCCCGGACTCAGTTTCTTAGAAAGATACATTCTTCCATATCTTTGGAATTTCCCACAGAATGCCTATTTCTTTGTTAATCCCTGCGACGACGTGTAACGTGTGCCCAGCTCTCTGTCCTGATGTTTTATGGTGTCCACTCGTGAAAACAGGTGTATCCACAGGCGTACTTTAAACCAGGATTTCTTAACCTGTGGTCCATGGTGGTCTCCGGGGGATCTGGAATTCCCCAGAATCGGGAAAGCGTTGATGATACGTGTGGATGTGTGCATTTCCATGTTCTTAGGGCAGGGCCCAGAGCTTTCTTTAAAGCCTCAAAGTCTCTGTGTTCCTATACATATGTTTAGAACCACTGGTGTAGATGCTCAGCTCTTCATTCAGATCCCTGATGCTGGCGTAGAAGGTGACGTGAAACGGAATAATCATCCTGCAGGTAGAAATTGGTAACGAGCTGTCGGAGTTCCTGTCCTTGCCCTCCAGCGGAGGGACAAAGAGCGAGCCTGCTTTTGGGTTTAATTCTGAGTTTTGAGAAGCATCTAACAAGTTTCCTGTGGAGGAGATTGTGTAGGGCCTGGGTAGGGACAATCAAAATAAGACTAATACCCGTATTTAAAGAAAGTGAGCCGGACACAGGACAATAGCTGGGTTCAGCTGGATAAACAGGAGCTCTGAGTACACCGGGCGTCTGACGTCCTCGTTTACTCCCCACCAGGGTGAAGGCAGCACATCTACTAATTAAATTCTGACGATTGGCTGAGTTTTAGTGTGGTGTCTTCCGCCTTGGGAAATCCGTCTGGTGTCATGGAGCAGCAGCAGAAAGTTTCTAATTTACTTGCCATCCCGGCCCCTCCCCCTACTAAGCTTTTTGCCATAAGTCAGTTTCTTTTTCATTTATCATAGTTGTTAACTCAAGATTTAAATTTTACATCTCATTGCAGTGTTCATAAATTGTTTATAAATACAATAAAATCTGAGCTAACCAAGATGATCTCGGAAAGAAGTCTTCTGCGTGGACGTTTCTCATCTCATGTTTGGGCCCAACACACGCACTCTTCCTCTGGGACGTCTCACCAGGGAGAAGTTGGGCAGTTCTCACGGGCACAAGCTTGTGTGGACCGGAGAAGCTTCTGCTGGCAGCTCCGCTACACCTGGCATAGGGGGGCCCCTGAAGAGTCCCGGTACTTGGGTGGAAGCAGCTCTTGTTTGTTTATCAGAATGTCACCTTGTGTCACACCTAATGTGCAGCAAAAGTAGCAGGATTGGTGACTCAAGGTATGTAGAAACATCTCTCCCTCAAACGCGTACGTCTCTTGATATACTAGAACAACCAGGTGGGGGTTATGACCCTGCTCAGGAGTCAGGCTGATCTTCCTACATCCAATCTTGCCTTCCACAGCCCCGTTTTGATAGTGGGCGATAGCCAGGAAGGAGAGTGAAAACACTTCTGGAGTTGGTGTCGTTTTCCTGAGGCGTATATAGATGCTGCTGCAGTGGGTGTCTGTGTGGCTGCCGTGGCCAGGAGGGGGATTGATGGGCTGGGGTCATGGTCTCTGCTGTGGACCTAGGAGCTTTCCCTAAACCCTCATCTGGTTTCCTCTCCTGTAGACTGTTAGGATAAACAGCTAGATGACTCTGCACTGCTCGCTGATACCTTGCTGTATTTCGTGAGCAGTGGAGCTGCAGCGGGGACAGGGGATGTCCAGTGCTGGGTGTCAGGAAGTTCAGGTCCCAGGGTGTCCTGCTGCTTCTGAGCTCTGAGTCTGCTAAGGAACCTTCCTTACAAATTGCACCATTGTTATGGTTGGCATTCTGGTTAAAAGTTCATCTGGATTTCAACCTCGCGTGAAATTGCAGAGTTACGACTGGAAAGCTGAGCATCGGTTGAGAACCTTTGGGGACTTCGCAGACATTACAGTGAGAATTGAGTAAAACGTGCTGGGCTCCGTTCACTCAGGTTTTGGTAGTCGGAAAAAAACCCAGATTCAGTTCTGTCATTTTTATCTACTTTTTAAGATAGATCCAGAAAGAAAAAACAAAAAGTGTCATCACCGTGTTTAGAAAATCTTTGAAACCTCTTTTTAATGAGAAGAAATCTGTGTGAAATTTGGCAAACTTGGTTATTCCCTCCACTCTTACTTTTGATTATCCTCAACCTCGAGGCGACATGATTGTTTTAATTGTTCATATGTCTTCACTCTTTCTCTCTGCGGCAGGGGTTGGCAACCTGCAGCCCGTAGGCTACATCCAGTCCAGCGGTTGTTTCTGTACTGCCAGTGTGCTACGTGTGGGTTTTACGTTTTTAAAGGGTTGTAGGAAATAAAAGAATATTGAATAGAGACCTCATGCAGCCCGGAAAGCATAACATCCTATACGGTCCTCTACAGAAAAGCATTTGCTGACGCCTGCTCTGGGGTTGAAGTACAAAGACCGAGTTGAGCAGCGATGTGGGGCACTGTGTGGGAGGAGCGACACAGACGGTCCGCGTTGCTTCAGAGGGAGCTGCTCAGTGGGTAGAGGACGTGGCGGCCTGCCGTGGCTCAGCGTGGCAGAGGCTCTCCGCTGTTGGGCTGCTCTGTGGTCAAGGCCACTGCAGGGCAGTGTTCAGAGACTCCGTGCATGCATTAAATATCTATCGAGTGCTGCCCATGTGTTCTAGGCACTGTGGATGCAGCCAGCAAGAAAGGCAAGGCCCCTGTTCTCCCACGCAGCCTGGGGTGGGTGCAGGAGGGGGGCATCTGTGGCCCGGTGTGTGCAAGATTGCTTTAGTATGTCATGACACCAGTGTGTTTCTCAGAGCAAACTTAGGAGCTGGCCAGCCTGCCTGACACTGAGCCCTGGTGGGGCCACTTCTTTGCTGTAGAACTATGTGCAGATCACTTGTTCTTTCTAGCAGTTTCCACCTGTAGAAAGGGATGATGATCTCCCCTCAGTCCCCGCAAAGGTACCTGTATTTCCTTTGGCTCCTGGCCGCAGGTGAGGCAGATCACGGCCCTCTAGTAGGCAGAACTAGAGGCAGCAACTCACAGGGTGGGTGAGAGAATCCTGAGCAAAGAGCTGGTCAGGAAGGCCTGGGGCGGGCCTGGCATGGCCTGGGCGCTGCCGCAGGGTCGGTTGCTATGGTGGCCCCCGCTCTCCCATAGTGGTGCTGCTGGTTCAGTAAATTACGGCTGAAAACGGCTCTGGAACAAACACAGTTGGAAGAATCTGAAACTATAAGCAATAAAGCAAAATGTGGGTGCCAAGTTACCAAAGAAAGTTAAACTGTATTGCTCTTTTTGTTTTTAATTATTCAGGAGCAAGGATATTTATGCCTGGAATCCTTGGCTGATCCTAAATTATCCTCTTTACGAGTAATTCCAGTTTCTTCTTCTGGTGAGTGTTGTCTCGTACCTCACAGGGTGAGGAGGGTTGACTCCCCCCATTTGTCCCCCGCCCCGGCCCACATTCTGCAGAGATGGCAGCAGCGAACAAATGCCCCGAGCGGCCTGTCCCCGCGGGATGGCATTTGCGAGTCCTTCGTTACCCTCTTTACTCACCTCCTGTTTCCCCCCTTTTCCTCTCCCGAGCAGATGGTAGTTGGTGTGTTCCCCGTTTCACTGCAAAGCAGTCATACTCGAATGCAAACAGAAAGGAGGTTTTGATGTTTTTGAAACGCGGGGTTATGTCGTGTGTTCTCATCTTGCTGCTGCTTGCTTTGCTCACTCATCACTCCTCCGAGTTAGCTGTTTCAGATCTTAGTCCTTTTTCCTGGTCGCCTAGTAACCCAAGGTGAGGCTGTACAGAGTGTTTCCAGCCATGTCCCGTTTGTCCCTCCCCACCCCCCAAATAACTGCAGCAGACAAACGTGCGCGTTCGCGCACGTGCTCATGCGGGCTCCGTCCATCTTACTTCCCTGGCGCTGTGCGTCGTGGGGTAGACGCCTATAACTGGATGTTCGTGTAGGACGTGCACGTGTTTCTGTTTTAATAGTTCATATGGCAACTCGCAATTTCGCCATCCTTTCCTCACCAGGGAGACGGGGTGACAGTGACTTAATTGTTGCCTGTCTGATGGGGATAAAGGGTCATGTTAATGTGCACATCCCTGAAAAGTTTGCACACTCGTGTGTTGATCATTCTAGATGCCTGTTCCAATTGCCTACTAGCAATCGGACATTTCATCTCCTTTTGAAGACTGCATGAAGGAATTTTACAACCAGATGTAAAACCTAGGGGTGTGGCCTGGGCCTTCATCTGCATGCTGTGAACAGGCTAACTTCCGTCTAACGCGGCAGTGTCCCCAGGGACATGGTCTTGCATCCATCGCTGGCTACAGCTTCTCTGAGAGACCCTTCTGTCCACCCATCCGTGGCTACCGTCTTGCCTAAAACCGTTGTCCTGGGATGGTCCCTTGACTTGGTTTGTGGTTAGAGGTAGCTGTCCCCTCAGTCCCTCCAAAGGTACCTGTATTTCCTTTGGCTCCTGGCCACAGGTGAGGCAGACCACAGTCCTCTAGTAGGCAGAACTAGAGGCAACAAGTTGAAATCACTTCCTTATAGGAGAAAGTTTGGGGAGATGCATTCAACAATCGCCCATTCTCATCACTGGAAACACAGCAAACAGCTAACAAATATATGTGGAGCGATTTGGGCTGGGCAGAGCCAGCCATGGAGCCCTGTCATGGAGGGATAGGCAGGGCAGGTAGATTGTGAGCCAGTTCTTTTGCTCCGTGAACTAGCAAGAACAACACCCGTTACTTTCATCGGATTACTTGTTTCAAAATTAAATTAATCAAGTTAGATAAACATCTGTATTGCCTCTTACTGCCCTCCACGTGGCCAGCTTGGCTGAAGGCACTAGAGTGTCCTCAGAGCAGGAACTGGCTGTGACCTGCAGAGGTGGCCAACTCAGATGTGGCCAGTTTTCCATACAAGTATGAAATTCTTGAATTAATGGGAAACCTAAATGCATTGTCTGATGGCTTACTGGAAAGCAATGATTAGAAAACATTTTTCATAGTGGAACCTGAGGTTTAGCTATCCAGAGAAATTGGATATTTCAAAATACTCCTAGTTGGTTAGTGAAACATTAGTATTAATGACAAATTAATATTAATATCAATATCAGAGTATGTAGCCTTTGGGAAGAGAAGGGAAGGGCTTTAAGGAACAGACTTAAGTAGCCCCCACATGCCTTTTCTTGTTGGCGGCATTTTTCATCCGAAAGCATTTTTTTTTTTTTTAGCTCAAAAACTTAGATGTGAAAAATTCAACGCATTGGGAAGAGGCGTCAACATTTGAACTGCAAATGATTAAACCTTTATGACTAAAGTAATAGGTTTGGCTTCAGTCTTCCCTGTGGAGTAGCAAGCAGAGGTCCTTTCAGTTTGCAAACAGTAATACACAGACTTGGTCCGCATCAGACACTGTTTCTCTTCCCCGCCTTGTGTGTGCAGTGTGGATGGCAACAAAGTGAATCGCTGCGCACTGCTCTATGTTGAGTTTCTTTACTTTCTGTTTAATCAAATTCCCTGACCATTTGGCCACTTGTTTCTCCTTTAGCTTAAGGTGTTTTTAAGCCATGGGGCAGACCTTGGGTGGCCCAGACTATTGTTGCAAGGAGAGTTTCCAGCTTTCGTGGCATCATGTGATTAACGAAGGAGCCGCCCCAGGGCCTCTTCTGGCTTCCTGGACCCTGTGCCTTGCGTGGGAACTTTGCATGAGTTTTTGTCCTAATGGAACCTTGAGGTTGTCCACTCAGGCCTCCCCAGCAATGGCAGAAATTCAACCGTGGGGCTAGTGGGTTAGATTACTATGGAATAGGGAAGAAGAGATGTGTCCCTTCTAATTTACTTTGATTCGGTCCACAATTAAAGTCCTTGGGGCAACCTTCAAGGCAGTGTCTGACCACATCACACTCGGAAGGAAGCGGAGGTTGGCACGCCCTTGCCTGTTCTTGGCACTTCACGGCCACATAAAGATGTGCCATTCCAGTGCTTGCTGTTTGAGTGGCCGCTGCAATAAAAACAGAGTTGAGTATTGTCGCAGTGGTATATTACAGCCACGGAAATTCCCCGTAGCTCATTGGTCCGTGACCAACAAAAGTCCCCCTAGACTAACAATTAATCAGGCTCTGCTGAGCCTTTGACTGGGACAGTTGCAGATGCCACATCATGCGAAAAGTTAAATCTCAGCCTTCCCCAAGAAGGAAAAAAGTTTATTTTTAGTTTATAGAACTACTTTCCCTTTTAATTATTGAATGACCTGGTCTTTGGGGGAGAAGTGTTTTGTTTTCATGTTTATGTTATCAAGTGTGATACAGAATCATGTACATTTTGAATCTTTGCTTTTATTGCTTTTTTAAAAGTAAAAAAAAAAAGTTAATATCGTAACATTGATTTGAAGAAAATGTCGTGAATGTCACTTTACCAGTGTACCAATTTAAAATCTCCAAGTTAGGTTAGCATGTGAGACCCCTGGGTACATAGTATCTTAAAACTGGCTTAAGGACCTGAGCTTAGAACCCAGTAGGTTTAGAAAGACTCAGAGATTTGGTGCGATCATTTGTGTGTTTATCTCATGAAAGCGAATGCACCAGGTGACAGTTAAGATTTGTTTGGAAAGTTTGCCGTACCCTGCTGTGACACTTTACAAATCTGTTATAATCAAATGGTTGAGGGCCATACAAAGTGAAACAGACATGCTCTGTTCCAGTATGTCCCCCTTTTCTTTCGAGCTTCCAGGTAATATTAAGACTTGAGATGCAAAGAATAAGTTGTTGGGAGGCAAATATTGAAAAGGAGCGGCAGGTGACTCCGGCCCCTGTACCCCGAACACCTGGATGTTCCTTGGGTTACCTGGAGGCTGCTGCCTCCCTCCTCTTTTCTTAGTCTCAACATTGAGATGAACTTTTTACCGTGATTTATGTAGCTTTCTGGTGTCTACACAGATTTCTGGATAGCCTCACAAATGTCATATACTGCTTCGGGAATGCATGCAAATATCTCATACATTTTACCTTGCAATTACAAAAGTCATCCTTAAGATATGAGTGTGCTGATACTGGGGTTCAGCACAAAGCAAACAAAGAGGTCATTCTTAGAAGCTAATTTTAAGTCTTTAGGCATCCACGTGAACGAATTTTTTAATCTCCCCCAAAATTTATTATAAATTTAGAATATTTTTGCAAACTCATATAAGCAGGTAATTGATGCAACTGAAATTCTTGTCACATATTTATTGCACTATCAGCTAAAATTTTTAAGTGACAAGAACCAAAATAATCATTAATTTTTATAGGGCAAGGATCTGGCTTTTTGTCTGACACAAAGCTGTATAAAAAACTGCTTCTGATTTTATGCACATTGTTTTTAGTTAATGATTTTCAGCTGTTTGTTGTTCCTCTGATAGCATGAAAATGTACCATATGCTCAGCCAAAAGACAAATGATTAGCAAATGAAATTCCGGACAGCTGTCTGACTGAGCGCGTTGGGTTGATAGCATTCTGCTATCATAATTAGCTTAAGCTTTGGGTTAATTAACTTTCTACCTGGATATGCATAATAATAGCAAACTGCAAAAAGCAAGAAGCTTTCAGTACATCAACAACATTGCTGTCTTTTTTATTTGGTATTTCAAGAGCATATTAGAATTTCAAGAGTGATTAATCCTGGGAATATTGTCATCTACTGTAGATTTTATTTGCAAGCCAGATAATACTGAAACAATTGGAATCTATTATAGAGCAGAAATAGCATTTTAAAATTGTAATTAAAGTTTCTAAAAGCAATTGCTAATTTCAAATGCCTTTGTTGGCAAGAATATTAGGCACCCTGTTCTTGTATGGGCAGCTTGTCGGGTACAAAAAATACCAGCACTTACACTATGAAGAATAAAACTTTCTTTTATTTAAGTGCTGTATTGAAATAATCAATTATTTTTATGTAATTTGAAACTAAGATTATGCGGTAGTCTGCAAAGGTACCGTTCGAACGACTGGGTTGAAGATAAGAACTCCGCGCTCCAGTTCTGTCCTTATCTTTGTTGAGTTGCGAGCCGCGGAGGGCTGGCGGTGTGGGCGGGAGCGCCCAGTGCCATCTCCGTGCCGTTCGATGTGCGTGTGTCTGCGGGTGCTGGGGGTCGGGTTTTTTGAAAAGTCAGTGCTATATGTTTGCAGCTTGGTATTTATTTTCTACGCAAAGCAGTTTATAAATCAATTTACTGATTTTATGAAATGGGGAGAGAAATGGCTTTGTCTCCTTCTTCCTCCTCGTTTGCATGATTTACCAAAGCACTCTCTAAGATGCTCATCATCTTAAGGGGCTGCTCAGGGCCTTTGGAGAGCACAAGCTAGTGAAGTGGATTGTGGATTTGGAGTAAAAATCGTAGTTTACATTTCCCAAAGCACCAGAGAGCCTCGCACTTAATTCTGAAATAAGTCATGCCTGTTGTTACACTCAGAAAAATATTTTATCTTCTGAAAAAAAAATTCTTTACATATGCAGTGGACGGTGAAGATTTGGCGGCAGCGGATTTGCCTTGGCTCTAGAGGACCCGACTTACAGGGTTAGCGGTGGTTAGCGTGCTCTCGGACCTCGCCGCGTGGTCAGTCTGTGGGCTCCGGAGCACCCACTCGGTCACTTCATGCAAGTTTTATGGGGCTGTCAGAAGCCATTTTTCAAAATTGGCTTCATTTGAGGCCGTACCGAGAAGCCACTTTCTTGGTGTGGTTAGTGAAAGCAGTGGCCCCCTGTGGCTCTGTCTGCTTGCCGTGCGCCCCACCTCGGCCCTCCTGGCTTTCAGGCGGTGACCTCGAGGCCTTTTGTTGTTTCCATAACGATGTCTCCGGCAGACCTCTACTCCTGTCTCGAGAAAGATGCTGCCGGTTTCCTTTCTGTTTAGTCTGCTTCGGGCTGCATAAATAAAGATAGCAACGGGGTCAAGAGAAAAGAAGTGAACAGAATCACACTTTGGGTGTCGAACCCTTAAATTTGGGCCCCCGAGTGCCTGCTTGTGTAGTAGGCGTAGGATTATTTGTTTGCCCTCTGAGGTTTGTTTCTTAATGTTTTACTAAATTAAACATGAACAATTTCAAGACGCAAAAGTTTCGTATATCCCGTTTCTAAACTCAAAAGAACTTTAAAAAGGCGAGACGTGGAGAAGGGGGTGTTTTCAGTAGGTTATTACTAGCTGTCGAAGAGGCAAAGCAAGGAGATGCATCCAGGCCCTGTTTTTGGCCTGCATATATTGATTATTTTAAATGCCATTTCCAACCTATTATAAACTAGTGATGATATTAAAAAAAAAAACTTATTCTACTATTTGCGGTGCATGATCTTTAATTTCTTTTAATGTCAAAATTATTTATTTGGCCTGTTCCGGACGTGACTGCCAAGCACATTAATTCATATTCTCTTTTCCCGGGCCCCTGCCCCGTCTGTGTGTCATTTCTGAATTTCGTTTTCTCCCTGGGGAGTTCACCTATTCATATTGTAGGTTTCATTTGCTGTGTAAACAGAATAAACAGACAATGCAAAAATCCCTACAATACCAGAAAATAATTCTTTTCAACAACATAGCGGATCATATTTAAAAAAACGTGGAAAATGCAATACATGTGAGGCAACATTTTTTTCCACTTTATTGTACTCCTGAGAAAAGGCTCGTGTTACTACTGCATGTTTCCCTTGGATTTGATGAGTTCATTTTTATTAAAAATACATCCAAAACAGCATTTTACGGTAATTCTCAGACACGTGTTGTGGACATTCCTTTGTTTTGTGTGTTAGCTCGGTCTCGCGGTCTGATCCGGGGTGCCTTACTCAACCGGTGTGCGCTTACGTGGCTAAAAAGACACGTTCTGCGATGTTTGCATGAAAAGCAACATTAAAGCACGGTGATTTTTTTTTTGACATTTACAAATAAAGAGGGACATGAGTTATTTATGCTCCAATGTTGCCGCAAAGTCGTTATCTCCGTGTGGCACTAAACAAGGATTTGTTGTGGGATTTGCGAGGGCCGCGCAGTGCTTCTGTGTTAAGCACCCAAAACTCTGGGGGACTGGCACTAATTTCCTCTCTCTCGTAAAACAACACAGTATTCATAACAGCTCGAGAGGCTTGACATAAGTAATGATGGCGTGTGCGGGCGGAGATTACCACCCAACAGTGTAATCAAGGTGCTAGGTACTAATGCAAGCTAGATCGAGACAATAACGCGGAAACTTGCATTGTGGGATTAGGAGGGCACTGGAAGTGCTGACGTGAGCACCGCCCGCCCGCCTGCCTGCCTGGCGCTCCGTTCCTGTTTATACTTAATGACCTCAAAATTTGTATGTCGTTAACACCGTGTACTGAAGTGGGAGAGAACACGGTTTGGGAGGGAGAAGACTCCCTGTCTTCATTGACTTTTGTCTCTTTTGGTAATTGGTGGCTTTTCCTGCCGTATTAGGGAGCAAAGCGTGCAGCAGGGAGGCCCCCGAGGTCTGTGTAAACATGCTGCGGGCACCGGAGCCTCCACGCCGGCGAGGCGCTGATTTACATACTTTGAATGAAAAGTCATTTGTGCCTGCAAAATTGTTATTGCTGGGACAAATTTAAATACTAGTCATATGGAAATTTGAAATAAAGTCATATTAAATTTTGATGCTCAGATCAATATTGTGGAGCCCAGGTAATTAAAGTGGGTTTGTTTATTTGGCTCCTTATAAATAAAAAGGGCTTAATACAGACTAATTACACAGACTCTTTCGTCTACGGTAGGATAATAATGGCAGCAATTTAAAGTGATATTAAATGAGAATTAATAAAGGAATATTGAGTCACTTTGACTGTATTAAGCTGTGAAATGATTCCTCATCTCAATTTAACTTTCTGTCTTGAGCATAATGATTGATAATCTATGAATTTTTGTGGGGATAATCTATAACTGTCAGATTGCAATATTTAATAACAACTAGACTCGTGACTTTATGTTTCTGAATGGGTTAGAAAACCCTATTTTTACTCTGCAAGTTTACAGGACAACTCAGAGGGCCCCTGCCCCATGCTTGCTGAGCGCGAGTTCCAAGTTGGCTAGTGGGCTGGGCGCGTCCTGTGGTTGGGGACGTGGGAGCAGGTGGAGGTGGCTTTGACTTTTGCTCAACTTACAAGGGAATCACTTACTGGAAATGCAGTCCGGGCAGGCAGAAGCGGTAGTCGTAGGTCATCTTGAAAGGAGAATTGGAGCCACATTTAAATCCTGAGGAGGAAGAAGGCATTCATTTTCTCTCTTGAAGGAATACCTGAGGAAAAATTACCTGGAAGGAACCAGAATTGTTTTAGAGATGATACCTAATGTTAAAGTGTATTGTCTAATAACATTTTGACCTAAGGACTGAAGTTCCTTTCTACGTAAATATAATTTATTTAAGAAGAGGTCATCTTATATTCCCGATATTAAATGGTTTTAATAGCAGCTGAGGCCAATTGACTCTGCGACCATTAAGTAATTTTCAAGCGGATGGGCTGTTGCCAGGGTGTTTGTGTTTTGCTTTGTTTTGTTTGCAGAGTAACTCGTGTCTAATTTCTTTTCACTGCGCTCTGCCGCACGTCATGTCCACGTTAGCATTCCCGCTCCTTTAAAGGGTCCTGCCGAAGGTCGGGACCTCACACTGAACACCCTTTTTATATATATTACAAATTGCCGGAATTGTTCATTAATTTCTGTCTCCGAAATGCCATGTCAAACCTCTAAAGGAATTCACAATGCCAGGGTCCCTTGGACAGCTTCTCACCATGGTCCAGTGCGAATTTCTGATGAAATTACAGGTGCAGGGAAATGCAGAATTAGAAATATATCTGATGTTGCAATACTTGTGAAGCTATAGCTTTGTTGATGACAGGACAATTCCATTTTTGACAGTTTAATTTACTGTTGCCAGTGGACAAGAGCAAGAGGAGAACGCGGGGTTAGCCACCTGCCCCCTCACGCTGTGTTTCACATGCGAGGTTGCAAAATCATGACTCCCTCAACCTGTCGGGCTCAAATGAGAAGGTTTTCAGCTGGGAAAATGGAATATATCAGTGCATGTAATATTGCCTGACCTCATAAAACAAAAGGGAAAATTGCAGATTCTGACAGCCATTATGAATCTTGTATCAGCATCCGAAACGACCTGGAGCCAGGGTATGGTACATGTTTATAATAGAAAAAACGGGGTTGCCACGTCGACTTGCAATACGGCGCAAAAAATGACTTGTCAGTAATTCGCTCTCAGATGTTAAAGAGGCTGTTGAATTTACTAGTATATACACAGAAGAATGTTTAGCCTGGAGCAGAGTGTGGATGTAGTCTCTACACCCAGGGCCTGCCGAAGTCGGTCACCGAGTGAGATTGTACTGGGAGGCGGGAGGGGAGCACGCCGGCTCCGCAGCCGCCTCGGTGGGGCCGATTTCTCATTATGAGATGTGCCGAATCTTTCCTCTCACCCGTTGTGAATGTATAAATAATAAGATTCCTAAAATAAAGCAAATAACATTGTTTTGAAATTAGGAGAATTGTTTGAATGGAATGTATTCTATTGGAGAACTGGTGTATTGAGGCATGGCTTTTTATCTTACGCTTAAAAAGTTTTATTTATATTAAAATAAGGCATAATCTCTTTGCATGTAATTGTATGCTCTTCAATTTAGTTTTTCTATTTAATGGTCTATTCTTTCACCTTCTTGCCTATTTCCTTATGTTATTCCATAAAAAACATTAATAAGTACAATTATCTCAGCTGTTTTCAAGTCATTTTTTTTAGTGGGGGGAGGCGTGGAGTGACAGCATAGAAACTTTTTCTAGCTGGGAGGAGCGAGGCTCATTTTTGTCCCTTTGCTGAGGTTCCATCCTCTGCCCTCCACTGTTATCTCCCAGGCCGAATGTGGAGTCTGGTGACTTCTTTTCCTTTGCTGTTTGTTTAGGATGAGATACAGCGGTTGACTTAAGTGAAATAAAGCGTGCTTAACTAAACAGTGTCCCTTTCAGGGGGCTGCTCTCTTATGTCGTCTGCCGGTGGCAGCAAGGAGACAGTGTGTTCTCCACTCAGAATCTGTTTAGATGTCTCCTGGGAAGTCTGGGCTGAGTGGCATCGAGCAGGCTGCTGTGGGGGGCAGCAGGGATGGCACAGGTGGGACGAGCTTCTGAGAGGCGGATAGGGGCTGTGGTCCAGGGAGGGGACCATCCATGCTGTCTTCACCACAGCTTTCTCCTTCAGCAGAGCTCCTGGCATCACCCATGTCCCTCGTGCAGGCTGGAGGGCAGCAGTTTCTGTGGGGTAACCAGAGGGCAGTACGTGGCCACCCGCCATGAACTGGGAGCGGTTCTGGTTCACCAGCTTCCTGGGGGATAACCCACTTCTTTGCAAACCTTCGTGCCGGGTGATGATGAAGCGAACGCCACATATGATGGGTTTGGAGCTTTAAGCTGACACTTTCATTTGGGACCAGGATGAGTAAGATCTGGTCCCTCCCTGCTCAGAACTCTCGGTCTGGGGAGGGAGATTCTAGAAGCTTTCCCTGAATAATGTACAAAGCGTTACGGGAAAGGGGAAGAGGAGGTGTAACATGGTGATTCCACAGGGAGGAGGACAGGCTGGCCGTGGTGGGGGTGCCGTCTGAGCAAGGCCTTTAGGGAAGGTCCCAGGGCCTTGGCAGTATGAGCAAGGACAGAAACACAGGCTGGTGGCTTCTGTTCCTTTTGGGTTTTGCTAGTGAAAAGCAAGGGAGGTAAATAGAAAGTCACAGTCGGATGCTGAGTTGTTTTCTGTTGGAGGTACTTAGATGTGTGGCAAACTGCTGTTTGGTATTTTGGAGTATGTTCTGGTCTATTTAAATATCCCAATTAGGGATACCATACAGTCTGTGTGTGAATTAGGATTTTTCAAAGACTTAGAGTATTCGAAAATATTTTCAGCATTAGAATATATTGATTAGTTCAAGACACTGATCTTGTAACAGCTGCACCTTAATCTTTGAAAACATCACCGTCATGGTATTAAAGCCAGAGGCCTTAAAACAGGCTGTGGGGCCATGTGATCTGCCAGTCCACCCCCCAGCCCTTCCTCTCTAAACTCACCTCCAGTTCCCTGACTGCTCTGCTCCAGCCCTCCTGCCCTCCTGGTTGGCCCCAGGGACTTGCCAATTATGCCTATCCCAGGGCCTTTGCACATGCTCTTCCTCCTGCCTGGGACACCTGACCCCTGGCCTGTGCAGGGCCGGCCCCTCATATTCTCTCCCACGTGCAGTGGGGATTCCGCATCCCCATGCAGCGCTTTTGTTCTTTTTCCCTGTTCTGTTTATTACCATCAACTATGACTCTCAGGCTGGCCACCTGTTTTGTAAGACAGTGTTACTGGATCACAGTTGCAAACTTTTGATTTTGCGTGGCTGCTTTCTGCTATGACGGCAGTTGAACAGTTGCAACAAAGACATTCTGACCCATAAGTCTGAAATACCATGTATGCTACGTGGCATCTGGCTCTTCAGGAGAAGAGACTCGGATGGAGTTGCATGCAGATGACCACTAACTAGCTGGTGATCCTGAGACACACCTGTATAGGCGTGCAGGCTTCGGGGTTGGGTGGGGGAGAAGCAGGAGCTTGTGCCGTGACCTGGTTGCCGCTGAGGTCTTGGCCCTTCCTGTCGGGAATGCCGGGGCTAGGGTGGCCTTTAGGGTCATCCCAAATTGAGGCCAGGAGGCCCGGGCCTTGGCCCCCAGCTGCTCCCTCAGAGGGCCAAGCTGAGCGTGAGATGTTCCTCCTGCGAGAGCAGCAGCGAAGGACGTGCTCGTGAGCCGCCCAGAGCTGGGTGGGCACAGCCCCTGCAGAGGGTCCCGGCAGGCACGCGGAGTTTAAGTACTGAATTAAAGCATTTTATCTTCATCTCATTTTATACCTAAGAACAGAGGCCCAGGAATGTTTGTTGCTGCATGCAAGGTCATGCCACCGGCTGGTGGTAGGTGTGGGCAGTTAGGAGCGCATTCCCTCCCCCACATCCCTGCCAGGCGGTGATCCCCCCTGGGCACAAGCAGTTACCAGAGGGAATCATGCTCCCCACAAAGCCTGACTAGTAACGTTCACCTCTGAACCGTGGGCACAGTGGAGCACTTACCGCCCTGCTGGTGTGGGTTGGTGATATGGGTGACTCCAAAGAAAAGCAAAACACGCCGTTTTGTTAAGGGACATCTTCATTTCAGCATCAGGCGGCCGAGGGTGCTCTGTGTTCAGCACCGCGGCCCGGGGTGGACTCGTCCTTCCTGAGCAGTGCTCAAGACGATCGATCCCCACCTGGCTCTGGTCAGAGCCGCAGTGACATCCTGCGACGTTTGGTCCTTGCTTGAAAAGGGCTGCACAGCATGTCACAACCGAGTTCAGACCCGTCACCGTGGACTTCCTGAGGGGCTGGTCTGTCTGAAACACGATCATTTCGTTCCCTAATCTCCGCTCACGCTGGAATAGGGAGACCATGCCACAAGCTATTTTGGAGTGTTGGGTTGAGGGTGATTAGCCAGGACCTAAAGCGTCTGTTTTGGAAAATTCAAGTGGAAATAGAACCTTCTTTAATACGTCGGGTCCAGCAGGGAAGAGATGCTCCCCAAGGACTATTGCGCAGAATAAAACCGAGAGGAAGTCGTTTCGAGTGAATCACATGGGTGTGAAAGCTCCTCGCTGCCTGATGATTCAAACAACAGAACCGGGGGGCACATTTGATCCCCATTTTTGCCTGGTGAGTGGAGCCTCACATCATGGGCTGGGCTTGTGGGTGGACTTGAGCCCATTTGTGCCTCCCCTCAAGTTTCCAGATGGTTCTGTCAGGGCCAGGGGAATGCCTGCATCCGACTTGTCCCCTGAGGTTCCCCATCTCTGAGAAGGTCACTGTCCCCAGGAGTCTGGGGTATAGTTGGGCTGACCCTCAAAACGTGCTGTGTCATTGAGGTGTCATCATCTATCTTGAAAATTACCTACATTTTTATTCAACTCTGTAAAACATCAGTGTTCTAACAGAAAAGGTCTAACATATTTACCGTTAACCCCCATCACACACGCAGATTCTGGAGGGAGGCTGGTGGAGCCGACCCATAGATTCTGTCTCTGCCCTTACTGTCCTGCCCGGCGCCATGCACGGTCACGACAGCCCTCGTAGGCAAGTGCAGGTCCCGCCGGATTGTCACCTCCCACTGGAAACCAGTTGCCGTTGGTACCCGAGGGAGCACAACTGGAAGAAATGATCAGTTTCCACTTCCTTGCTAGCTCATGGTGAGCAAGAGCTTCTGAAAGAAACTGTGGCAAGATGCACGCAAGATTTCCGATCTTAACGATTTTTTGGAGTGTTTGGTGGCGTTCCGTGAGTTCGCACCGTGGCACAGCCATCACCAGCGTCCACCTCAGGTCTCTCATCTTCCAAACTGAAACTGTCCCGTTAAATGCCACCTGCCCCCACCCGCCGTCCTACTTCGTGTCTCTGTGGACCTGGCTGCTCGGGGCTCGGCGCAGTGGGAGTTCACGGTATCTGCCTTTCGTGACTGGCCTGTTCACTGATCACGTCCTCAAGGCTCACCCGTGTTGTAGCCTGTGCCAGAACGGCCTTCCTATTTCAGGCAGAATATGGGCTTTTTAAAAGAATGTTTTCTGAGGGGAAACCCATCGTCCCCGTCACGTGCCGCCGAAAGCGGCCTGGCATTCCCTGGCACCCATCGCGGGTTCCCAGCTGTGCGCTCGTGTCGCCGCCAGACCCCAGGGTCCCTCGGTGGCCCTGCGCGGGCCGCGGCTTCTTTGTGCGAGCCTGTCAGCGGTCCTCAGCCCGACACGCGCACGTCGGCTAGTTTTTCTCCTTCAGATCAGCGGCCTTGGACAGCTTCGGCTCCTGTGGCAGGCGTTTCGGGCTGCTCTGTCTTGTCATCTTAGAGTTCGATCTCCGCCGCTTGAAGGAAAGAGCGGGGGTGGGCCGGACCACTGTACTTGGTCTCTTGACCTTCCGTGTTGCCCATGAGCAGTGAAGGATGACTTTTGACGAGCCGTGTCAGATGTGACAGGCAATCTAGTTGGGTTGAGTGGAAATGTGCTGTACAAGTTTGAAGCCTTGGTTGGGGGCATTTTTCTGGTGTTCAATGCATTTAAATTGACACCAGCCTTCAGCGTGGTGTTCACTGCAGGCCAGCACTGCAGGCTCAGGGTTTCTAAACGTGCAGGTTAAGAGAGCTCCTTCCTGAGCGTTTCCAGAGCGCATTTGTATATTCTCCAGTGCTGTATTTGCAGTCCCAGCTTTCATTGTCTTGATTTTTTATCCTCTCTCCCTTAAACCTTACTTCTGAAGTGAATTTTTGTGTTTTCAGTTGAGTAGGGATTTGTGGAATTTTTTTGTGCAGAATGGAGAAAGGGGGCAATGGTTAACATTAGCCGTTTTCCATCGTACAGAGTGAAGTGCCTACCTTGGCAGCTGTGATTTAAGTGAAAGTCGTTTCCCAGTCGTTTGTAATTTCTAGAAATTAGGTTGGTTTTGATTTTAATTGTAAAAGGAAAAACACCGAGTTGGTGAGAACTCCTGCCCCACCCAGCTGGGGCAGGCGCCTTTCCCTCCGCAGGGGTGGGAATGGGCTCACCAGGCCCCCAGGACCACGGCTGTGTTTCCCGTCCTGCTGTGCTTGGGTGGGGACAAGGATGGCGATTTTATTCAGATCTCTAAGCTTTAAAATGCGTTTTCTGTAAACGGTCTCTTGAGGCGCCTCTGAGGGATGGTGAGCAGAAGTCTCTGGTGTTGGTAACTGTCCACTGAAGCTTCCTTTCCTTAGAAAATCTGATTTTTCTGCAGCCTAGACTGTTCCTGCCCATTCTGGGGCACTGCTTACACTCCCAGAGGCGTTTCTGCACCCCGAGTGGGCCGCGCCCATGTCTCCCGCACTCGGCGTGGCGTGTTCACCTCCCGGGTTGGCGTTGCTTTCCTGGGTGTCTGGGCGGAGGCGGCCGTGGGATGGGGATCAGCGTCTGCTGCAGAGGGGAGGGGCTGAGCTGCCTCTCTTGGGTGCAAAGGGCAGCCCCCCTGTACCCCCTCCCAATGTGGGCTGCACATAGCTCAGTGGTTCCCGGTCTGGAGGCTGCGCAAGAACTTCTCAGAATGCCCAGTTTGCACCAGGAGACGGGGCCAGGCCTCTTGTTCTCAAAGAGCACTGACCAAGGAAAAAGAAATTAGATTTGCTTTATTTTTTTTTTAAGTTTATAGAACTTTCTTGGTATCCCTAGAGGACTTCTTTCAAAGGCTGTTCTTCAAAAGGGACGTTTAAAACTGGATCTCTATCTGGTATTTCCCTGAGATTTAATTTCAGTTGAACAAATTTTTAGTGCTGGCAAGTGCCAAGCCTACGATAGATACTGGCCCTTTGTCAAATGACCGTGTACGCACGGGTCCATTTCTGGACTCTCCGCTCATTTTTCTGTCCTCGCGCCAGCACAGCCCTGCCCTGATTGCTGTAGTTGGTGTCCTGTAGCAGAAGTCCTCCAAATCTGCTCCCTTTCAGAATTGTTTTGTCTGTTCTCGGTCCTTTGCGTTTCATTTGGGAATAAGCTTATTTGTACAGAAAAAAACCTGTGGATTTTATTGGAATTGCATTCAATCTATAGATCAATTTAGAGAGGTTACACAGTTTTGAATCTTGATGTGTGATGTTGGTGTACCTCTGTATTTGTCTTTTTAAATATATTTCAACATGTTTTTGTAATTTTTTGCTGTGTAATTCTTTCAAATATATTTTTAAATTTATTCATAAGTTTTTCATGTGTTTTTGATTCTTTAAAGACGTACTTTTAGCTTCCATTTCCAATATTTCGTTGCTAGTGACTAGAAATACAGGAGCTTTTTGTAAATTTGCCTTGTATCCTGCAAGTTTGGCAAACACACTTATTCTAGTGGTCTGAGGATTCTTTAATGTGTTCTGTGTACGTGAACATCTCTGTGAGAATGAAGATGGTTTCGTGTCTTCCTTTGCGATATGTATGTCCTTAATTTCTTTTTCGTGCCTTATCGTACTGGCTGTAATCTCCATACTGTGTTGAACCGGAGTGGCAAAAGAAAACATTCTTCTCTGTTCCTGATCTCAGGGGTAAAGCATTCAGTATTTTACTGTTAAATGTAAGTACACATTCTTTTAAATTCCCTTGATGAGATTGAAAAAGTTCCCCTCTTTCTTGTTGGCTGAAAGTTACATGGAGGGGTGTATGATTTTGTCAGATGCCTTTTTTGCATCTTTTGAAATGTTTGTATGGTTTTTGTCTTATTCTGTTAATATAGGAAAATATGTTAATTCATTTTTCTATTTAACAAATCTCATCTGTGATAAATGTCACTTGCTTTGAGAAATAAACATACATATTTATCTCTTCTCTCTGTACCTGTACGCATAATTCCAGCATTATTTCTATATACATATAAATACAGATAACGCTGGTATATGTTTGCTAATATTTGAAGAATTGTATCTGTTTAAGAGGATATTGGTCTGCAGTTTTCTTGTGATGTCTTTTTCAGGCTTTATTATCAGGGAAATGCTGGCCTCATAAAATGAGTTGAGAAGTATTCTTTCTAAAATTGCTTGTTTAGGATTAGTATTTTTTATTTAAATGTTTTTGATAACATCTGGGCTTGGAATTTTCTTTGTGGGAAGGTTATTCAATTTTAAAAATATATATAATGCTATTCAGATTTTCTGTTTCTTCATGACTCAGTTTTGGTAATTTGTCTTTCAGAGAGTTTGTCCGTTTACTCCAAGTTGTTAAACTTTTTGTTAATGGTTCATAGACCTCTTTTACCATTCTGACATCCTTTTCAGGGCTGTAGGGCAGGTCGTCCTGGCTCACTTCTGCTGTCTTTTGTCTCACTCCTGGGTTAGGACTTCCCTCCCTGCCTCCTTCCAGATCAGTCTTGTTTATCCATTTTTTAATCTTTCCACAGACCAGTTTTTGCTTTTGTTGAATTTTTTTCGGCTTTATATTGATTTCTGTTTTTCATTATTTTTTATAATTTACTCTAAAGTAGAAAGCAAGCGTAAGATTAGAAGCATTGGTCATTGACACTGAACTTTTCTTTAGTAACCTGAATGTTCAAAGCTATTAATTATTCTCTAAGCAATGCTTAAGGTGCATTCCACAAATTTTGATACGGTTTTATTATTCAGTTTGAAATGTTTTAGTATCTTAAACGTTTTGATTTTCATTGTGATTGCTTCTTTGACCAATAGACTCATTAGAAATGTGTTGTTTAATTTTTAAGTAGGTCCATAGTGACAGATGTTCACGTGCATTTGCAAAGCATATGCTCCGCGTTGTGAGCAGCCTTCTAGAAAGATATGCTGGATCAGGGCGTTTGAGTGTGTTGTTTAGGTCTTCCATATCTTCTCTGATGTTCTGTCTCCCTGTACTATTGATTACTAAGAAAAGTATTGACATCTATAACTTGCATTATGGATTTGTCTCTTCTCTAGTTCTGTCAGTTTGGCCTTACACGTCGGGGAGATGTGCAAGTTGGGTGCGTCGTCATGGAGGATTGCTAGGCTCTGATGAATGGACTCTTTAACATTATGAAATGTGCCCCCATTTTCCCTGGTCATTCTTCTTATTCCGAAGTTAGCTTTGGTATTAATATTGCCAGCTTGCTTATGCTTTGTCTTTGCATATGGTGTGTTTTCATCATTTTGCTGTTAATCTATTCATTATATTTTTCAAACGTGTTTCTTGGAACTGGGATAGTTACCCAGTGAGCCAGGCTCTGCCTTTATCTGCAGTGCTGTGTTTGATGGTCTTGGTGCTGTGGTTGGGCTCCGTCTACCACTGTCTTGATTTTCTGTGTTACTTATTCTTGGTCCCTTTTTTCCTAATTCCCTGCCTCCTTTTCCCTTGAATACTTTCTGTGATTCTATTTTATAACTACTGTTGCCATATTAGTGCTACCTTTTTTTTTTGTAAACATAGCTGGTGGTAGTACAGGACTGTTGGTTAGAAATTCCAGCAGTGATGAATTTGCTGTTTCTACCCTGTCCAGGGTGGCAGTCACTGGCCACACGTAGCTGCGGAGCACCTGACATAATATGGCTGGTGCAACTGAGGGAACGAGATGTTTAATTATATTTAATTTGAAATAATTTAAATATTGGGATAGTCGCTTGCCACATTGGACAGTGTGACTGTAGGGTTTGCGATATTTGTCTTTAACTTCTCAGGATCTGCTTGGAAATGGTTTTCTGTGATGTCGCATGTAATGCAAGAGCTTCCCCACAGTGAGCTCCACTGGCCCCTTATGGTCCTTGGTCATGGATTTTACTTCCACATCTACAATTCAAAGTACTCTGTTGTTATTTTTCCTTTAAATAATCAGTGGTTTAGAAACAATTATTTAGAATTGAAATAGAAAGGCAGAACATATTCTTTTTTATTTATGTATTTTAATGTTCTAAACACATTAGAAGGCCACAGGAGGGTTTTGATGGTTTAACCAGATCTATGGCTGTTTGTGGGCAGTGGCTGGAAAGGACAGGGAGCAGATAGGTCAGTTAGGAGGCTGTCGGAATTGTCCAGTGGTGAGAAGGGATGGTTGCTTGGGGCAGGTGAAAGTGAAGGTGTTAGGAAGTGGTTACGTTTGGGCTCTCTTTGGAAGTACGATACTCTAGTTGCTACTAGCAGAGCTGTACGTGATGCGTACTTCGGCTGTTTGAACAGTATTGTCCCACATCCTCACCCCGTTTCCTAACCAATTTTCTGTTCAAAAATAGTTGTGGACATTAAAATCATAGCCATGTGCTCAATTTTCATTCGAAAATGTTGATTCACTGCAAATTTTGTGAATCAGCTTGTGTGTGAGTAGAGCTATCCATCTAACTCTCAGAATTTGTGCTCTGTTAAGACTGGAAGACAAAATGTAATACAGCGATGAGATGACTCTCTTCTGAGTCATCGTATCCATTCGAAGAGTAGTGATGATTGTAACACTGTAAACACACTGTGTGTTTCACAGCCTTTGTTTAGGTGCAGTGGTTTATGGCATAGACTTGGTTAAGGTTTATGGCATAGACTTGGTTAATTTCCTCCTGTTTCAGCCCCTTGAGTGGACAACTGTTTCACCACAGAAGGTGATAAAAGATTTCCAGTTCATTCATTAATTTCACTTTGAGAGGGAATGCCTGATTTCAAGGATAAGACACTGGTATCATCTGAATGGAATGATTAGCATTACCTTGCCCTCAGACTCTGAGCTTCCTGTAGTGTTAGGGATGTTCTCATCTTTGCACCAGTTTTTAACAATGTTTTGGCCTTTAAGCCAAGATATGGTTACACTTTGAAAGCTCTGGAAATAATTCTCAGATCAATATGTTTATTCTAGTTTTGAAATCCAGAAGGTTTGCCTTGAAATTAATATGATATCATGAAATGTCAATAGAATAATCAATGGTGGAAACTGATAATGTTCTAATTTACACAGTATTGAATAATATAAATATCTAATGTTTCCTCTTGGAATTCAGTATGATTTTACATAGGTTAGATTAGCATTTAAGTGTACACAGAGATATGGTAACTGCTGTCCAGAAACTTAAATTATTAATTGCTGATTTCAGATAGCTAATTTATTCTTAATGTCCAATAACATTAGATGGTCACCTTTCCTGGGTTTTTTTGTTTGATTTTGTTTTGTTTCATTTCTTGTGCTCACCTTGTAAGTAAGCTTTGGATTGCATTTAAATAACGTTTGATACAGTCTCATTAAGAATATGGTATCATGATTAAATGATGACTTTCCACAAATGGCTTATTTTCTTTTAAGTATTTAGAAGTAGTAAGTTAAAGGACTTGGTTACATGGCTCAAGTGAGATTTGGTAACCAGCGGACCAAGTGACCTCTGATCTACGGGGACTGAGTGAAGCCCGTTTCCTTGAGGGGCAGAGTTGACGTGAGCAGAGTTTACGGCCCCGGGAGAGGGACCCGCTTCCCCGGATTCTGTTCCGAACCTCTGCTGCTCAGTCTGTGCCCACCCCACCCAGAGGCAGAGCGGCCGCCCATGTGTCCTCCTCTACCCTGCTCACCGGGTATCAGGTTTTCCGTGACTCTTCGGTGGGTAATTACTCTGTGCAACGTAGGTGCGTAACTGATGGATGCTTTGCAGATATGAGCAGAGTTTACGGGGAGGCCTCTGCCCTTCTCATTTCGAAGAGAAGACACAAGATGCCTAATTATGTGGCTGTTAGCAGACATGTTTGCCCAGGTGTATGTGCAGACCTAGCAGTTCCCGAGCTGCATCTGTCAGCAGCAGTTCAGAGAGGACACGGAGGTCGGGAAGACCGAGTGGTGGAGGGAGGCTGGGCCCCTCGTCCACACATGTCAGCTGATGCAGTATGGGGGCGGGCGGCCAGTCTCCAGTGTCCTACACCGGTTACTGTCTGGAGTTAGGGTTGTGCTTGAGGACACCGTGGCGTGTGCCTAGCATGTCTTGCTCCCTTTTTAGCTTCTAATGTGTATACCTTTTAAAGAGGTATCTGCATTTGTATACCAGGGGAGAATGTTGTCCCCACCCCCTCTTCCTCAAGAAATGACTTAAACGTGCTGTTCTGATAGCACAGCTGAGGTGGGATCACCTCCCAGAGGTGCCCAGAGATGGCCTGGCCCTGCCAGCCCCACAGAGCAGTCTTCCTGTGTGTGCCCTTCAGCGCTACCACCTGTGTGGGTTGTGGGTAGCCTCCAAGGCCCACCCAGCTCTGTGGGTGCATGTTCTCAAAGCCTGGAGGAACCTTCTCACCAACCAGTTCCTTTTATCCAGCACTTTTTCTTGTACTAGGATGTCTGCTACCAACAATTATCAGTAGATTTTAAGATTGCTTGAGATAGGGGACAGTGTCCCAGGTTTTCGTGGCTCACCCAGGACCGAGGTCCTGGCAGCCCCATGGATGTGTGGTGCTCCCTCCACAGTGGACAGTGTTCGTCTCATCGTGGGATGGGAAGGGGGATGGGGAAGCAAAGCAGACCGCGGGATTAAAGCTTCCGGCTGTATTGACTGCGCGTCCAACAGACCCCAGGCCTTGCGTCTTTGGAGGACGTGGACATTGGCTGATGGTAAAATAAAGCAAGATGAGAAAGGGTGGGGTACAAGGAGACCATGGGCAAAACTGTGCTGCTGTCATAAGGGTCTCGGGCTGTGAGGTGATTGTATCTTCCTTCACAAGGTATCGATACGTTAGGGCTGTGGATTGTGAACTCTACACCCCTGACCTATGAACGCAGCACAGGTGTACGGCTGAAACCAAGAGAGGGAGTAAATGAACTAACAAACAAACTTGATTCACCCAAAAGAAGTCAGGAAAGGGGGACAGAAGGGTGAATCACAGATGAGGCAAGTAGAATATAAAAACAGCCTGGTCAGCAATTACTGTAAAAGTCAGGGGACTAACTGAAGATTCGGATTCAGTCCCACTGTGGGAACACAATGTCCAACCATCGACTGAAGAGGCACCTCAGATGCAGTGTAGAAGATGGATTCTGCAAGCACGAGCTATGAAGCAGTTGGTCTGTGTGAATACATGACAAAGTAGACCTTAAAGTAGAAAGAAGGAACAGCACAAATGAGATCGTATCAGTGAAGCAGAAAACGGTATAAGAAACATATTAACAAAGCCAAAACCCGTGTCTGGAAAGATTTGTAAAAAGTTTTTTAAATCCCTAGCCAAGATTGATCAAGGAAAAAAAGGAGAAAAGACAATGACAAATAATAGAAATGAAAAAAGAGGCATCACTACAGATTCTACAAATGTTCAAAGATAATAGCATATTATTTAAAACTTTATGCTGACAAATTTGGCAATTTAGATAAAATAAGCAAATTTCCCTTCAGATCTTAGCAGTTGAATCTAAAGAAACTGAAAAATTAAAAATGTTCCCTCAAATTGAGACCCATATGACTTCGCTGTTTAATTTTATCAAACAGTTAGGGAAGAAGTAATACCAATCTTGTCAGCCTTTCGAAGGAATAGCAAAAGAGAGAATACTTTCCAGCTTGTTTCATGAGACCAACGTAACCATGATACCAACATCGGCAAGGACATATGAGAAACAAAACCCACACACCAGTGTCTCATGAACCCAGATGCAAAAATCCTCATAAAAGAATGTCAATTCTATAATATAGAAGAATATGTATGTTTCTAGTGGGATTTCTCTCAGGAACTCAAGGTTGAATTTAACATTCAAAAATCAATCAGTGCAATACTCCACATTCAGAGATGAAAAAGAGAAAAACTTTAATCATCTAAGTAATTACCAAAAAAAAATTTTTTTGGCAAAATTCAACATCCAGGGTTGGTTGTTTTTAGTAATTGCCGAATGCTCTACCTTCAGCAAGTGTTCCCTGGCACAGTCTTTCCTATGCTTTTCTCTAAATCCCTTTTTGATATTTGCATTTATTTTCAGCTCATCACCAACTTTTCAGTCTTGATTATAATCTTCCCAGAAAATTACAATTTTTCCCTCCGATTCCCGTGTGTTCCTGCAGCTCATGTTGGTACAGGTAAGTTCGGCCATCCACTTGGGGAAGCTTGAGGCCACCTTCGTGGGCAGAACGGAGACTGCTGGGCAGACAAGGGTGCAGCCGCCATTGAGTATGGAAGGCTGGACTGCCTTCTCTCCCTTCTTGGGTGTTCGTGCCTTTTCCACCCTGTTCCAGAGCTGTTCCGAGCTCTGGAAGAGCCAGCTGAGTTTATCAGCCTGCATGTAAAGGTACAGAGGGGTCTGTGGTGGGGGGAGGGGGCTCAGGAACATGTAGTGGAATATTCTGTGCTCCAGACGATGAGTCCCCATCCACCTGCGTGCTTCTCTGCCGTCCTGCCCTAGCCCTTCCTGCTCTGGTAATGGATGGGTTAGTTTATTTGTACCATGTAAGTATTGGCAGCAACCACACGTGTAGTCAGTATTACAGGAGAATCTGGAGCTCTTTCTAAGACTTCCTTGAGCTTCTGGCTGCACATGTGAATTTCAGGGGAGGTGAGTCTGTTTCTCCTGGGGAGAAGGCCCGATGCTCTGCAGCTGGCTCCAGCCTGGCCGCCCTCCACCCTGTGGTCTCCTGCAGGAAGATGAGCGGGGTTTGAAAAGCTAAGTTGGAGATGGCCCCAGTTCTGGCAGTACCAGCCTACCTTTTGTCGCATAGCACCTTTTTTATGCATCTGATAGTGCCTCCGTGAAACACTTTGGGTAAAGAAACAGATTTTTTTCAAGATACTTATTACTCTTCTCAGAACTATTAGCCTGGTAAAGTCGAAATTGAATTGTTTTGTAAACTGTTGGCTGTAGAACTTGCATAACCCAATTGCGGAGAATGCTTTCCATCTGGCGAATAGTGGAGTGCACAGCCCCAGAAGCGAGGTTGGGCTCCCAGCGCACCCGGAGATCCAGGAGTGTGAGTGCTGCTGTCTGCCTCTGAGAGGGCAGAGGTGGCTGTGATGCCCTCACCCTCCTCCCGAGTGTCCCTAGCGTTGAAGGACATCAGACGGGCTTTCAGTGGGCTCCTCAGCGTGGCAGCTCACAGGCGGGCTTGCTGGAACCATCGCCTCAGTCCCCACATCTAGGAAGAAAAGCTGTGGGACACGTGTCTCCCTTGGTTATTGCTCAGTTTTAGTATAATTAGAATTTCCACTTGAAAGTGAGAAATCAAAGGAAGATTTCAGTTGTTGAACAAGATGTGTGGGGGGCGGCGAGGGCTCAGGTTGGAAAGTATCGGTGACTGTTTTTCTCACTTGGATCAGTCTAACATATGTGACTTCAGTAATTGAAGATGGTGACAGGCTAAACCAGGCTGGGATTCCTCAGGGAGAGACTAGGATTTCTGGAACCAATCTAAGAAAAACAGAAACTTGACAAAGAAAACAGAATGTACCCCCTTCTTCCCTGCCTCCCTCCCCGCTTAAAAAAGTCAAAGCAGCTTTTATGATGAAGAATTCGGTTTCTCACCCCCAATTATATCATTATAGTGACCTTTTGGGCTTTTGGTGCAAACCCATTTTTTAAAAAAACTCTTCGCTTGGACCCGGACACCTCACGGCGAGCGTAAGGGACGTGCGCGCCGAGGTCCGTGCGGCTTCATCCGGAAGAGGCCTCTGAAAATAAACAGCCCCCGTTAGCCTTTGCTACCCCGCTGCGTATTCTGCTCTTGTGTAAATATCTGCCACGTTTCCCCTGGGAAGTATCACTGTTATATATTTTACAGACACTTGACTGTCATCTAAGTGGTTTATTTTATTCCCATAATTAGAAGAAAAATACAGAAGTTTGGAATGTGTGAACCCAGAGTTACGTTCTGGGAAGGAGCTAAAACCGCCGCTCTGTTGTGTCCGTGGTGACTTTCAGGTGTTCAGAGTTTGCGTTTGTTGTTTGAAGTTACGCACTGGAGGTGGCGTGATAGCGACTCCACTTTGGAGGCATCTGATGATTTCTAAAATTATGGCTGGTGCTAAATATATATTTTAGTCCTATATGAAGATTTCTAATATACATGCAGATAAACATGATCTAAACAACAGTTTCAGATGCTTTGGGATGTTTTCCCAAATTTAAGATGCTTTTGGAGAAATATGTCCTTACTCTCATTTTTTTATACTGGTCTATTCATCAAAAACCATAACTAAATGGAATTTGCTTCCATGAAGTGAACTAAGTATAAGTTACTTTTCAAAAAGCTTTACAAGTTTGCCCTATGTGTTTTGGGAAAAATGAAGAAACATAAGAATTATTTGCGGGGAGTAAATGTTTCCCTACATGTTTCTTGTTTAGCTCTGGTTTTTCAGAAGGTGGTGCCAGTGTCTCCTTTAGTCGCTGGGCAGTGACGGTCACTGCTTTCTCTGGCCAGGCTGGCCTTGAGTCCTGGTGCCAGCAGCTGCTGTGGCTTTGACCCTGGGGTGCTTTTTAGAACCCAGCCCCTGAGCTGAGTCCTTTAGCAAAATGTCTAGGGCAAAACCAGTGGGTGTTATGTGGGGAAAAACTTCCTAATATCCAGGTTGTGTTAGTGAAGGAGCCACCACCCCAGTACTGGGCCAAATATCTTACGAACTGTGGGTGCCTATGGACAAAGAAAGCTTGGACTATTAGGAATCTCGACTGATAAAAAGCTGAAACTCCCTGGGCTGTTAAGAAACTTGAGGTTTCATTCAAAGTCACATTTAAGCTGACTTCACCCAGCTTCCTTTGCTTATTTTGTTTGTCCACAAGATAGAAGGACGGTGAACCAGGAGTTTATCACAGGAGGGAGAATCTCATCTTTCCTTGGAAGAACATTCAGCAGCCATTGAAACAACCAAAACCCAAAGACAGCCACCACCACGAAGGGCTCTCCCTTCCTGCCCTAGGAAAGTGACCGCTTGTAGTACCACTCCCAGGGGACTGTGTGCCAGGTGTTTCTCCAGCCCTCTCTCCTGCAGGCACCTGGCCCAGGAGGTACCATCCCAGCTGGGTTTTTCTGCTCGCTCAGGAGCAGATCCTGGCCCTAGCCCTGCCTGGCAGCCATGGTCCCGCCCCACCAGGCCTATGTTGCTAGGCATTCAGTTTTCCCTTTATCTGGCTCGTCTTACTTTGAAGATATTGTGGATAATTTGGGGTTATGTGGATCAATGGGCTCTTCTATATTAAACATGCCATGTAAACCCTTAGGATCCCACCATCTCTGACTATGGGAATAAATTTATGAGTATTGTTTTTGGTAGAAACAGATATTGCTGTGCTAGAAATTTTAGTACCATCTCTCTCTACACACACGTACTGGGATTGTGCTGTGTGTATTGTGCGAGTATTATCGTAGAATATTTTATTTTCCATGATAGTATGTTTCCCATTGTAGGCTGTCTATACCTGGTTATAAACTTTAGGTATTAGAATTGTTAATGGAAAAGAATCCAAACTCCATAAAATAATTTAAAGAGGTTTATTCTCAGCCAAGTATGAGTGACCATGGCCTGGAGCCCCAGCCAGGAAGCCTTGAGGAAGTGGAATTGCTGTAATTGGGCTACAATTTGTTTTTATACATTTGAGGGGACAGGAATTACATGTAAAGTCATAAATCAATACATGAAAAACACACTGGTTTGACCCGAAAAGGTGGGACATCTCGAAGCCGGGGATTACAGGTTATAAGTGGGCTTAAAGATTTTCTGATTTGTAATGAGTTAGAGAAATGAAGCTTTGTCTAAAGGCTTAGGATGCTTTGAGTTAAGATAAAGAAGTCTGCTAATTAGAGACAAGTCACCGGTCATAGACTTAGACTCAAGAGATCTATTGGGTAAATTGAGGACCCACAGGTGTGGTTTAAGCTTTGTCTTGCATGGCCTTAGGCCTGTTAATGAGTTACAGAGGATATTTCGGGGGGATGGGGGGCATGATGATGTGTCTGACCTCCCTTCTCAAGGCTAGCAACTCAGCGTTAGGGT
This sequence comes from Avahi laniger, assembly GCA_963575035.1. Taxonomy (NCBI): domain Eukaryota; kingdom Metazoa; phylum Chordata; class Mammalia; order Primates; family Indriidae; genus Avahi; species Avahi laniger. The sequence goes on from CAUYSK010127310.1 coordinate 108,940, forward strand.
ATTTCTGGGGTCCCCTTGGTTAAGAGGGGGTCCATTCAGTTGGTGGGGGGCTTAAAGATTTTATTTTAGTTCACAGATTTTCCTTCAAGTCGTCTTCCAGTGGAGCCTGAGATCGTAACTCACTTTGGAAGGATGGAAGGGTTAAGCAGTGTAAAATTCGGTAACTAGGTAACTGACACTGTGTTTGTGTGAGCCATGTCACCTTTTCTTCACAAAGGCTGTGCCTTCAGGTTGATTGTCTTTAGGGAAAAGTTAAGTCAGCCCTGCATTTCTGCCGTAGCTCACAAATAAAACACGTTCTTGACCTCAGCTTAATCCCAAGTGGATGTTTTCCCATCCCTCAGAACCACAATGCAGGTTTTCACGGCGGGACTCAAACGTGTGACAAGCTGGGTGCAGGTGTGTTTCCTGGACTTGCTGGAATAATCCCACCCATCCTTGTCTGTGAGCAGGAAAGCATCCAGAAGGTTGAAAAGGAAAATGCAGTTTATTGGAATGAATATGTCAAGTGATTTGTTCTTTCACAGAGATGCTAAATAGCATGTCAGAAAGCTGCCAACGCCCTCATGTCCGTGTGTCTGCTCGTGGAGCGATGGCCCCGTACGAGGACATGGGGTAGGAGCTGTCGGGCCAAGGTGGACAGTTGGCTGCAGCCGTGTTCTTTGTCTGGGTAATCACAGCGTGTCTCCAGTCTGTGGCCGGCCGGCCGCGTCCACCCTCTGCACGCGCCAGGTACCCGAGGTGCTTGGTTAATATGTAATTCTCTCAACATCTCGCCCCCTTAGGAGCAACAGGTACCCGGCACGGGTGGTGTCCGTCCAGATGAAAGGGTCTGGCCACTGTGATTCCACTTCTCTTTGATCTCCCTGTAGAAGGTCGGCTTGTCTGCCTAGAGATTCCTCTGAAGGGCAATTTAAAAGTTGGATTTGAGCAACATCAAGTGAAATGTCTTCCCATCTCATGCCGTGAGGAGCTCTTTGGTGTAGTTCATGGCTGGATGTGAGGAAAGAGATTAACCCTTCCTTTGAAACAAACCGTCCTGCCGGCCGAGCTTCCCAGATACTTCCCTCCTCTGCTTTTAGGGGGAAAAAAAATTTTTTTTTTCATTGTTGTTCTCCTGAAGCTCCTAGGCCCTTGAAAATGGACTCATTGCAGCGTTTAAAATTCATCCTGGGACTGACTCGAGTACCTTTACTTTGTTAGCGCGTGTGAGAGTGCATGCACGTGGTCAGTGAGACACTCCGAACTGATAGAAAACAGAAGGAAGATTTTCGTGGGCAGAGTTGAGACACTGTCTCAAGGTGCTGTGATCAATAAAATAATCCATTTTTAATGGCGAACTGGCAAGGGCTACTAAATACCAATTACTAGGTAAAGTGCTATGAGAAGGTAAAGCCGCTCTGTGAATTATTTCATTGCACTCACATGCTCGTGCTGGGGAAAAACGGCCAGTTTGCTTCTGATGTGGTTCGTTTAAAGAAAAATGACTCACTTTAAAGATAGTTGCTTTATTTTGTAAATATTTTAGAAAAGTACATCGCTGTCCAGAAATCCAGATCTATACTTGTTTTGTTTTTAATGAAAAAGGGGAGGAAAAGTATCTTGAAATCCCAAACCTCATCGGTATCGATGTGATCATAAAGTGAAACAGGGAAAAGTAATTCGTTGTTCGTATTTTCCATCCGTGTTTCCACGTTACGTATTTTGTCTCCCAACTTTTATTTGTGTTAGTGGGATCAGTCTGGTTTTTTTTTTTTTTAAATAGCTAATATCCCACTTCTTAGGAATCTATAACTCAGCTGTGACTACATGGCCTGAGCTTTGCATGGTACTATTTAAGGGCAGAAAGGAGGAGGAGGGTTTTCCCCTTTGTTTTCTTAAGCTGTGTTAAAAGCCAAATAATAATCTGTTGACTGAATGTATTATCCATCCTGCCATGTGTTGTTCAAATGGGGAGACAGAAGAATGAAAGTGTCTTACAGTGTGAACTTTTGGAAATGGTACTGTTTCAGGGTTGTTTAAATTTACAACAATGATGGCTTACATATATATATGGTTTTGTAATTTTTTTGAGATTATGAAAAGTATGTGTTCAATGTTTAAATAAAGTGTAAAGAAAATAAAGATTCTTACTCCTATCACAGGTTACACCTGTTTATATTTTATCAGTCCTTCTGGTTTCTTTTTATGCATGCAATGCACAAACTTCAACAAAATTTGGGTTGCATTGCGTGTGTTATAATGCGATGTGCTTTTCATAGAACATCGTGTGTGTTATGCCATGTCATTAGATATTGGATATGCGGTATCCTGAATTACTGATGTTTCATGATTTATTGAATAACCCGTAATTAGTTATTTAGCTTATTTTCATTTTTAACCGTGCCGGATTTCACTGTTGTGCCATCCAGGAGGTGACTTGCGCGTGGGTGCTCTGTTAGGGCGCCTTCCGATGCTGCATCTCAGTGGTCGGCACGACAGCCCCGTCGGGCGTGAGGCTGCTGGCAGTCATCTGTGTCACAAAGAAAGAAACTGAGGCTTGTAATTAAAATGGGTATTTTAAACTGTAATTCCTCAGTAAGGACAAAGGCACATGATAATGGGTTTGGGGGGCTTATCCTGATCAAAGACCGAGCTGCTTTCCCCAGGATGGCATCTAAGTGCCGCTTGTGTGCCAGGCACTGTCCTGGGTTCTGGTGACCGAGTCTCGGGTCCCCCCCCTCTGCTCCATGAAAACCCAGCTCGGTTCTTTGGTAATTTCTGGGAGTGCCTGTGTGCTTGTTGGGGATCGGGGAGAGAGGGTTTTTTTACTCAGCCACATAACAGAGTGAGTTCAAAGCCTTCTGGGAGTGACTGGGTGTCTTTAAAGGCCAAGTTCAGAAGATGCTAATGTGACGATGTTTGGTTCCACGTCTTGTGCTGCTGTGAGAACTAACCATGCTGCTGAGGAGTGTCTAGAACCAATGGAATAGGTAATGGGTAAAATGTCATTTAAATGTATTCTTTGAAAGTAACTGCTTTATGTCTTAAAATATTCCCTGGACAGAATTTTATGTAAAGTAAAACAAAATGCTGTTTTTCACCATTGAATTAGAGAAAAACATAAATAGAAATATTCAGTGTTTTTAAGGATGAGCTGGAACAGGTTTTCTAACCTGATGCTGACACTGTAAATGGCTGTAAATGTGAACGGATGCAGATGTGAAAATGTTCAACTCCTGTGAGCCAGGAATCCTACTTTGAAAAAATGCATTCTAGAGAAAATCCAAAATATATAGAGAAAAGCTTTATACATTTAGATAATAATGCCACATTTTCACCAAAAATAGCATCTCAGTGCTTATGAGATTGTGTAGTCGTGGGAAATGCTTCAGTTAAATGACAAAGCATCGCGAGTGACTGACCAGACTGTGCACTACAATTGTAACTAAGTCACGTAGAGAAAGCTTGAAGTCAGCAGCACTCTAAATGGTAATAATGGCTGTTTTGGGATGAAGATCAAGGAAGTTCCTGTTTTTCTTTGTATTTTAAATTCTTATGTAGTACAGTTATATTTTTAAAACTGACTTTTATAAAACTGACATATTTTAAAATATAAGCACTAGAGGAAAGCAAAAGAAAATAACAAGTGACCTCCCATCCCACAGCCCCAAAATAGTCAGTGCTGATATTTGGTCAGTGTCACTCCACAAGTCATTCTTTGTGCATCATTTCCTCCTGCCTGAGATTTCCTCCACCGTTTCTCATAGTGCCAGTCTGCTGCAGAGGGGTTCTTGCAGCTTTTGTATGCTCAAAAAGTCTTCATGGCTACTTGATTGTTGATAGATACTTTCACTGGGTATAGAATTCTAGATTGACAGGTTTTATTTTTTTCAGTACTCTACAGGTTTTGCTGTGCTGCCTTCTTGCTTGTAATTTTTCCATTAAGAATTCTGCCGTCATCCTCACCTTTTGTGCCTGTATGATATGCCTTTTTCCTCTGCTGGTGAGGCTCTTTACCAATTTTTGAACTATTTGATTTTGATGTGTCTTCATGCAGTTTTTTTCATGTTTCTTGTACTTGGTTTTGTTGCACATCTTGTATCTGTGCCTATAATAGTTTGCATCAAAATTGGAAATATTTTGGCTGCTATTTCTTCAAATATTTTTTCTCTCTCCCTTTCAGAAATTCCCATTACACATGTATAGGATTTCCTGAAGTTGTCCAACAGCTCACCAATTTTCCTTTTGATTCTTTTTCTCTCTCTCTGTCCTCCATTTTGGGTAGTTTCTATAGGTACATATTCGAGTTCACTAATATTTTCTTATGCAGAGTCTAATCTAGTCTCATTCAATGTATTTTTAATCTTAGATTTTTTTTAGTTTTAATCTTGAGGTTCTATTTGGGTCATTTTGTTAATATCTTCTATAATTCTACTTTTTGAACATTGGAATACAGTTGCAATATCTGTTTTTGTGTTTTTGCTAATTCTAACATCTGGTTTAGTTAGAGGTCAGCTTTAATTGCTTGATATTTCTCCTTGCAAGGGGTCATATGTTCTTGCTCCCTTGCATGCCTGGTGATCTTTGATTGGATGCCCAGTATTGTAAATTTTACCCAGTTGAGTGCCGGGTAATTTTACATTCCAATAAATATTCCTGAACTTTGTTCTGGCACACAGTCAAATTAATTAAAAAAGATTTGGTTCTTTTTGGGTCTTTTAAGACTTCTTAGGTAGAAGCAGAGCAGTGAACTGAGCCCCTCGGAGCTGAGACCTCTGCAGGCCTCCTCCCGAGATGTGCGTGTCTCTGGTTCTGTCTTGCCCCAGTCTCCAGGAGCCGGCTGGGCCCCTCCAGTGCCTGGAACTCCCAGGGTAGTCTTAACCCCCACCCGTTTATTTCCTGTCACTTACTCATCTCTGTACTTGGCTCTCCAGTATCTTGAAAGCTATTTTTGTCTTTTTCTTTTTGGGTGTTTTGGTGGAAGATAATTCCTGCTTCTGTTACTTACTCCATCTTGCCTGGAAACAGAAGTCCTGAGAGATTTCTTTAAATAATTTTCAGGTACGTAATTTGATTTAAAGCTGTGCTATTACAATATTTACATGAAGTTTTTAAAAAGAAATAAACTTTCTGATATTTGGTTGCACTTTTTGAGGCAGGGAGGCCATCGGTAGTTCTGTGTCTTCAGTGGCTGCCTTACTTCCGAGAGTTCCGCACGGTGCAAACTGGGAACGTGCGAGGGTGGGCCGGGGAGACCAGGCGTGCCGCTCGCGGGGAAGGAATAAGACAGCGTCGCACAGACAGGCTGCAAGGGGCTCCTGCTGTGCATGGACCAAAACATTATATAGAGGGTGGATTTGTGTTCTCTGTGCCGAAAAGAAAGAGACCAGAAAATTTACATATTCTTCTGAGTTCAAAATCTGCCGGTTTTTGGCCAGTGTGTTTGAATTAAGAGAAGGTAGAATCTTGTTTTCTAAGTTCTGCTCTTTTCCTTTTCTTTTTTTAAAACAGCGTTTGTAAGGTTCTTATTCCTCAGACATTCATCTGTGAAGTAAAATGTCTTATCTTTGCAACATTTTTCTCTGTGGTTACAGATTTGTGTAGTGGAGAAACCCCCAAGTGCCCAGTATCTTCTCACCCAAGTACGTCCTGGGACAGTGACGTGCGTCCTTGGTCTTCGTTCAGATCGTCACCTCTGAACCATTTCTGAAGAAACGGGTCGGTGCCCTCTTGGGACTGTTGTAAGAATGGAATGTATTAACACATAACCAGCATGGAGGCTAGTACTCAGTAGGTACTCAATAAATACTTGTAGGAGACTCTCCTTATTTGCATCATTGAAAAGGGGCCTCTATGATGATGCTCATAACCCAGTTTGGAGTGACTCATACCTGCTCGGTACCTCTGAGGACCGTCATTGAAAGCAGGCCTTAGTGGAAATATTCCTTTGTGTTCAGTTTTACTTTTCATTTCTTTTTCTTTGGCTTTCTGGTGAGGTCTTTTAATACAGTTTTGGACAGAAGTTGTGATAATGGACATTGCTGGTCTCATTGCTAAATTCAGAGAAAAGGCTTTTGGCCTTCCACTGTTGATTTATTATGAATTCTAGTGATTGTTTTGCAAATGGCCATTTCCTCCCAGAATGAAAGTTCTTTTTGAAATTATAGTATCTTTAGTGAGGCTATTGTCACATTTGCATTTATAAGAAAATATTTAGGAAATATATTAAACAAATTCGAAAGGTCATCTTTTGAGTAAATCAGAAATTATACAATTGAAAAAATATTCTACAAGTAATTATTTGCAAGTTATCATTTACATTTTAAACTCATTAAGTGAACATCCAAAGTTCTGCTTTCTAATTATAGAGCCAAGTTTAAATTGACAAGAGCGGCCACACTTGAGTTGTCTAAGTCAGAGGCTATATAAACCTGTAGGATTTTCCAAGGGTTGCTTCTCCTGAATAAAAGTGTTTTTGTTTCTCACATATTTTACATTTTCAATGACCTGCATGGGCAGAAGCACCCTTTGTCACTAATTAGTGTGGTGTGATGGATAACATAATGTATATCTGAAAAGCTCCACTGGGTGTAAGCGGAGTTCACACCTCTTAATGAGTGTCTCAAGTGGTGTCTTTGTCATTCCCGGGGAGACCTAGTGCCCCTGGATAGAAAACTGCTGGTAAGTGGGAAAGGAAGGTGTCTCAGGAGCCTGGCGTGTGTGCAGATGGGGCTGCCACGTCCTGACTGCAGAGCCTTCCTCGCAACAAAGGCCCTGGTGCACGTGGGGCTCTTGCTCTTTGTTGGAGTTCTTGTGTGCATGGCAATTGAGGTGACTTGAGATCATACTAACATGGACCTTCAGGATGTCCACGGAGTGTGTAATACAAGTTGGTTTCTTCCTTTCTGGCATAGTGAGTCAGTCGAAAATGGATTGTCATTAAGACTTTAAGACTTGATGAGGGATTTTAGGACCAGGGATGCAAGAGATCTGCCTGGGGCAAGCCGTAAGGAGGCTCTCTCTCTTAGGCTCGTGCGGGTGAGTTGTGTCCCCACACGTTCATCTGCTGGGGCCCTGGCCCTCCGTGCCTGAGCCTGCGACTGTATTTGGAGATAGGGCCTTTGAACAGGCACGTCAGTTAAAATGGGATTGTCAGAGTGGAGCCTAATCCAGCCTGCCTAGTGTCCCTATGAGAAGAGGAGACGAGGACACAGACACAGCAGAAGCTCTGTGCACGGAGACGTGGCCAGGCGAAGAGGCAGCCATCCACAGGCCCAGGAGCGCGGCAGGGAGAAAGCCACCCTGCTCACACCTCGACCTTAGGCTCCCAGGCTCCCGAGCTGTGAGAAAATAAATGGCTGCTGTTCAAACCACCCAGTGTGACATTTTGTAACGGCAGCCTGAGCAAATTCACGCAGCAAGTGCCCGTGTTGACCTGGCACAAAACTGAGGGTGGGAGAGTGCCTCCTGTCATGGTCACTCCAGTCTCCGCAGAATTCTAGACGGGCATGCTTCCCCCAGCTGTTGAAGGGGAGCATGTACCCAGTGTTCTGGGCTTTGCGTACATATAAAAAGAAATGTTTGTTTCATTTAACTGCGTCTAAATCTCCCAGACATATCAGTCTCTGATGGGTTTAGACTGAGCCTAGTATTTCTGCATCTTCCTTGAAGGAGGAGGTGGGATGCTTATCTTAAAAGAGCCCCATGAGAACTAAAGAACAACCGTTAGAAAAACAGACTGATGTCTCCAATCTCACATTTCCTCCAAGAAGAATTATTTGAAGAAATAATGGATATAAACTTCCTGGAATTAAAAAAAAAAAAAACATGAAGGACTTCGGAATGAAGGGTCCAAGAGATTATAAGAGTCAAAATCAGGAAAAGTTGACATCTAGAAAAATATCACAGTGAAATTTAAGAATAGAAAGAATATTCTAAGACCTTAGAAAGAAAAAAAGGAACAGTGGTCATATGAACTTCAGATTTTTCAACAGCAACACAATGTAAGAAGACAAAGGCAGAAGGTTTTCAATGTATTAAAGGAAAAAATAACTTAGAACACAGTTTTATATCAAGCTAAAACTTTAAAATGTGAAGGACTGCAAAAATATTCTCTCATATACAAGACCTCAAAAGTTGTACCTTAATAATTACAATAAATGTAAACGAATTAAACTCACCAGTAAGGAAAAGATTGTGTAAAAAGAAAATCAAAATCTCAGGACACCCCTCCCAACTCCTTATGCAAAAGGGAAGGTAAAGACCTCAGGCACCTGTGAAGAGCTGGCCCTGCACATCTTTCATTAAGGAAGTTCCTCGCTGACCTCCCGTAAGCAGGGACATGCAAACTGTAAATTGTCCACAGCCTGCAACGTCTAGCTCCTAAAACTAAAGTCTGTGTGATTCCACGCTAATGACGAATGACAAGTGTATCTTCACAGGTGCAGAACAGAAGACAAGACAGAATCAGACATTCTACCCAGGGATATTGTAACGGTGCTTCCTTCACTCCCTTTTTCTCCTCTAAGGTTTGTCTTATGTAAAATCTCTCCACTGATGGAGATTTTTCCCTCAGTCACTTATTTGGTTCAACAGTGGACAAACTGAACATAAAACACATATGTACCATGCAGAAAGATTATCCAAAGCGTAAGGATGTGCACACTTTGAGGGTAGATGGATAGAAAGCAGCATTCCAGGAAATACTGCCCAAAAGAAAAGTGGTGCAGCTGTAGGATGTATAAAATAAACATGCAGCAGTGGAAGTATCCACTTTAAGAAGTTAGAAAATGAACGGAATAAACCTTTAAAAATGTAGAAGAGTGAAAATTAATGACATAAAAATGCAATAAATATCAGATCGAAAAAGCCATTAATTTGTTCTTTAAAAGAATTGGTTAAAGGCCAGGTGTGGTGGCTCACGTCTGTAATCCTAGCACTCTGGGAGGCTGAGGCGGGCGGATTGTTTGAGCTCAGGAGTTCGAAACCAGCCTGAGCAAGAGCGAGACCCCGTCTCTACCAAAAATAGACATAAATTAATTGGATAGCTAAAAACATATAGAAAAAATTAGCTGGGCATGGTGGCGCATTCCTGTAGTCCCAGCTACCCGAGAGGCTGAGGCAGGAGGATCGCTTGAGCCCAGGAGTGTGAGGTTCCTGTGAGCTAGGCTGATGCCACGGCACTCACTCTAGCCAGGGCAACAGAGTGAGACTCTGTCTCAAAAAAAAAAAAAAAAATTGACTCAATTTTGGCCGGGCGTGGTGGCTCACGCCTGTAATCCTAGCACTCTGGGAGGCCGAGGCGGGCGGATTGTTTGAGCTCAGGAGTTCAAAACCAGCCTGAGCAAGAGCGAGACCCCGTCTCTACTAAAAATAGAAACAAATTAATCGGACAACTAAACATGTATAGCAAAAATTAGCCAGGCATGGTGGCGCATGCCTGTAGTCCCAGCTACCCGGGAGGCTGAGGCAGAAGGATCACTTAAGCCCAGGAGTGTGAGGTTCCTGTGAGCTAGGCTGACGCCACGGCACTCTACCCTGGGCAACACAGTGAGACTCCATCTCAAAAAAAAAAAAAAAAAAAAAAAAAAAGTTAAAGATAAGACGTGAATAATAATGAAAAGGAAAAGTACAGAAAAGTTTGAAATTAAAAAGTAAACAACATGATGCTATTGACATCTGTATGCTAAAGTTTGGGCCAAATTCACTCAATTCCTAGAAAAATGTAGCTTAAATAAATTAATGAAAAGCTTGAATAGTCCTAAGGCTCTACAAGTAATTAAAGCAGTGGTTAAATCTTCTCATAATGAAAACTACCTGACTGGGTTTTATAGGTGACAACTTCCATTTCTGAAACATGTCATTTCAATCTCACATTAACGTTTCCAGAAAATAAAAAAGAGTGAATGAGTGCTTAGCATCCGGCTCATGCTGTGAGGTAAGCATGACCCTGGTACGGAATCCAGACAGACCTCACAAGCCGACTTCACTCATTAAAATAGATTAAAACGATCCTAAACAAAATTAGTACATTAAATCTGACAGTGTATAGAAGAACTAGGCTTATTTCAGGTATGCAAGGAATTTAATGTTAAATCTTTAGGGAAATGACTTATAAAAAGCATTTTAAAGGGTATAAGGTTTAACCCAGCAGTGGAGATAAAATGGAACCATTAAAAAAAAAAACAAAAAAAAAAAAACTAAATCCAAAGTCAGGTCAAAAAGGAGAAAAGATGAAGAATAAATAGAAAAGAATTAACAAGATGATGTATTTTAATCCAACCATGTCAATAATTAAGCATAAGTGGTCTAAGCATACCAATTAAGAAACAGAAATTATAAAATTATGAGGGGAAAAAAGATCAAACTATGTGCTGCCTACAAAAACACCTACTTTAAATAGAAACTGCTAATTTAAAAGTGTAAGGAAGGTAACAAATATGCTATGCAAATATTAATAAGAATCTGAAGTGGCTATATTAATACTTACAGTCGTCTGCATAACAAAGAACATTACTAGGGCTAAAGAGAAATGTTACACAATAAAGTAATCAGTTCACCAAGAAGACATAGTCTTCAATGGCTATGCACCCGACAACAGAATTTCAAAATATATGAGGGAACACACCTGTAGACCCAGCTACTTGGGAGGCTGAGGTTGGAGGATTGCATGAACCCAGGAGTTCAAGGCTGCAATGAGCTATGATTGAACCATTAAACTCCAGCCTCAGTAGCAGTGAGACCCCTGGCTCTTTCCTTAAAAAAAAAAATGGTGAGAAATAGAAAAATCCACAATTATAAATGAATTTCCCCACTTTCTCAGTGATCGATAAAACAATCAATAAGGGATATAGACAATTTGAACAGCATTATCCACCAACATGATGTGATTGACATTTATGGAATACATTCAGCATAAGCCAAGTACATGTTTCTTTCAAGTGCAAGAGGATCATTTCCAAGATTTGACCATATTCTGAGCCATAAAATAATTGTGAATAAATTTTAAACTGTTTATGGTCTGTTCTTCCCCCCACAGTGAATGACATTAGAAATCAGTAAAAGATGTGTAAAATCCAGAATATTTAAATGTTCTAAATAACCTTTCAGAGAAGTCACAGGGGAAATTAGAAAGTATTTTGAATCAAATGAACCTGAAAGCACAATCTATCAGAAGTTATGGGTTGCAGCTAAAATTGTGCTTTGAGGGAAATTTATAGCATTAAATTTTTATAATAGGGAAAGATCTCAAAATAATGATCTAAACTGCTTCTTGAAGAAACCAGGAAATTAAGAGCAAATTAAGCCCAAGACAAAAAGAAGGAAGGGGGAGATAAAGATAGGAACAGAGATTGATGAAATGGAAAACAGAAAAACAATAGAAAATATTAATGAGTCAAAAAAAGTGGTTCTTCATAGAATGTCAACTAAGCTATCATAAATCTCCAGCCAGACCAACTAAGAAAGAAAACAAAGTCAAAGATTAACAGTGTTAAAAATGAGAGGCCATTGCTACAAATCCTATGGACCTTGAGAAGGTAAGCACATCCTGAGAACAATTACGCCCGTACATTTGGCTGTTTAACTAAATGGACAACTTTTTTAAAAGGTACTGGCTACCAAATCTCATTCAAGAAGAAACAGATAACCTAAAGTCTTATATTTATTAATATTATACTTGTTGAATTTATAATAGAAGCCTTTCCATAATGAAAAATTCAGGCCCAGATGTCTTCATTGGGGGATTCTACAAAACATTTATGGATAAAATAATACCTATTCTACAAAACTCTTTTAGAAAATACACAGGGAAGGAATACTTTCCAACTCTTTATGCTGGCAGCATTACCTTGATGAAGGCATTAAAAGAAAATTATAGACCAATATCTCTCATGAACATAAATGCAAAAATCCTCAAGAATATTAGCAAATTGAAAACAGGAATGTATAAAAAATGATGGAACATTACTAAGTTGAGTTTTATACACGTAAGACTGTTCAATATTTTAAAATCAGTTCACCGTATCATAGGCAAAATGAAGATAAACCAATGATCTCAAAAAAAAATTCTTGATCTGATAAAAGGGAATCTATCAAATACTTTTAGTTGAAATAGTACCTGATGATGAAAGATTGGATGCTTTCCTGCTAAAACCGTAAACAAGGCACGGAGTCCATTCTTACCATAGCTTTTCAAGAAGAGTCCTCGCCAGTCCGTAACATCAAAAAAAAAAAAAAAAAAAAAAAAAATTCTTTATTTGTAGAGGAGATGATTGTTTACATAGAAAATTCCCAAAAATCTATAAAACTACTCAACACACTTTCCACTTACAAGAGTAGACAAAAACATGGAATAGGTTTCTATCCAGTGCTAGTTGCAGATATATATGCTGAAAACTATAAAACCTTAAAGAAATAAAAGAATGCTGAAATAAATGGAGACATACTGTGTTCTTGGGTTGGAAGAATCAATAACGTTAAGATGTCTACACAAACTGATTTAACACAATCACTGTTAAAATCACAATACGACTTTTTTGTAGAGATGACAAGCTATTCTGAAATTTGTATGGAAAAGTTGCAGTTTTACAAGTTTTCCAAAACATTTTTAACGATCCATCACTAGAGAATGATAAAATAACTGATCATATAATTCCTTCAAGAGTAGTCATTAAAGTCTGGATTTCACAGAATTTGTTTTAGGTCAGAGCTCACAAAACAGAAACTTACATTTTTTGAATTAAGGCAGTTTTCACCTTTGATGTCATACATCTTGAAGAAAAAATTTAAACAAAATGACTCACCAGAATATTTTCTTTGATTTCCTGATATTCGGTTGACAATTACAGTCTGTTATTGAGCATTATAGACTGAGAATTATCTAACATACTCTACCTCCAACATCCCTGCTTATTGGAACATTAGAATTCTTTTGGTTAGTTCAAGAAACATCCTAGAATTTTAAAATATTTTGTGTCTAATGCTGAAAACACGAAATCTCCATAATGTATGCAGCATAACTAATATTAGAAGCATGTTCAAGGAGCAGACTGGGGAGTTAATAGAGTTTAATTTGCAAGACAAATGAAGGCTTATTTCCTCCTAGGCGTTCTGCATTTAAATCCGGTAGGGCCACTTTTGACGAGTAATACCTGGAACAGATGACAAGGACTTTGTCAGACAGGAGCAGAACTGGCTCACGGTGAGACCAGGCAGACCTTCCGTCCGCTTGGGTGCATGTTTCCTGCAACACAGAACTATCCCTTAGAAGGCACCTCTTCAGGTAGTTCCTCTACGGTTTCCTCGCACAGCCACATGCTTGGGGGAGGGGATGAGTGGTTTGTCCCTGCGAACTTGATCATGAGAAATTGAAATGGATGATCCAGATGCCACACACAGTGGAGGAATCTTTAAGTAAATCCAGATTTATCTGTGTATGGGAATATGTGTATTTTTTCAAAATGATGTTCCCGGTAATCTTTATAACCAAGGAAGATCTGTATTGTAAACATCCCACCTGAATTTATCCAAAAACACTTAAAGCATTAAGAATAGTAGACAAAGGAATGTCCTAAAAAATCGCCAGCGGTTATCTCTGGCCGTGGGATCGTGGCTAATTACGAACGGCCAGCGTGTGAGCCCGTGTGGGTCAGCGCGGTCCAGCAGGAGGCACCTTTGCATTTGAGTCACAGGAGTCCTGAGCTGACTGTTCTGCGCACCAGATGCCGGTGGCATCCCTTAGTCACTGCGGCAGCCAAATGCCTCCACGTTCTGAGCATTTTGCAGGTGCACATCCCTGTCCCCATAAGAACCTGAGAGCAGTAACTCCTAACAGTGACAGAAGCACGCAGGAGGCTCCTACTATGGCGATGAAGGACAGCGAGCGAGCGGAAGTGATGTTTGTGACTCCACCGTGGTGAAGACTCATGGCAAAGGGGGCCCCGTAGCTGAGCGAGACCCGCAGGAAACCAGACGACCCTGCCACATTTTTGTCCTGCTACTTCTCACTTGACCCTCGTCCTTGGGCCCCGCGGTCAGCGCCCGCCTTGCGATGAGCGCGCGTGGGAGGAGGCCTGCGAGGGGCGGGTGAGGGGTCCACGAGACAGCGGGAAGTTTGACTCAAGGAGGAAAAACGGAGTAAGCCATTTGGAGAAGTCAGATGTTTAAAACATGAAAAGAAATGTAACTTTGAGTTGCAGTGGTTTTGAGCTCCATGATCTTGATGTGCCAGTAACTCCCTGGGGGCCGACAAATCCGGGGGGAAGCGTTCAAAGGCGGAGAGCCCGTTCGAGCTGGGCCGGGCACGCAGCCCAGCGAAGGAGGTGGACGGCGGCGCCGGGCGTGGGAGCGGAGCCTCCGTCTTTGGGTGTCTCCCCACACGCTCTAGCTAAACCGGGTGACCTCCCAGCCTCGTGACTGTTGTCTGGGCAGAGACGGGCATCAGCACGCGGGTCTCTAATGTGTTCAACCAGGAACTTAATGACTGTTCAACTTTCAAAGTGATTTGTGACCTGCCTCTTTGTGGGGCTGCTTTGAGCGCTCATCCCAGCTTTCCTCTCTGCGGCCTGAACAAAGCAGTGTGAACACTGGCGTGCCAGAAATCAAGGCGTCGAAGCTGTGCTTTTTACTTTAACTCTTGAGAAATTTGACGGGGTTCTGAAACCCAAATCTTGACCTTTCGTGAATGTGAGGATGCCCTAGATTGAGGTTTTCTTCATCTCTTTCCCAGACTATTCGTTATTTCAGTAAGCGTTTGAGCACCTCGAGCTCTTGGCCTCCACCGTTCATGCTGTCATTGCACAGATCTCTGCAGGGTGCCTCTGGGTGCCAGGCCCAGCTGTGCCTCGGAGAGGCCTTCCCGCCAGCTAGGCTATCGCATGTTCCCCACGGTGATCATTGTTATGTCACTCGTTCGTTTGCTTCTCTGGGTCACGTCTGTTCCTTTGCCCCCGTCTCCCAGGACAGATGTTTGGCAGGGGATACCTAGACTGTTTCGTTCTCCTGCATCCAGCACCTACAACGCTATGCAGAAAACCGTAGGTGCTTGGTGGTGCCTGAGTGAATGAACAAATAAGGACAATTTAAAAAGTGTGACGGTAATAAAGCGTATTGTGGTGTGCGATAGAGAACATAGTCCGTGGTGCTGGGGGCCGCACGGGCAAGGAGGCTCACCTAGGCCAGAGCTGGGGTGGTCAGACGAGGATGTGAGGTTCAAGTGGACACAGCAGGGGAAACTAGGTGGACACAGGGGTGGGGAGTGGAGACCAGTGAAGAGGTCCAGGCCACAGGGACCTGGTACAGGGGCATCGATCTCTGTCCCCCTTCCGCCAGGCATTGACCCTTGACTCCTGGGCCCTCCTTTCCTCGTCAATTGGAAGTGAAGCAAAGCCTCCCAGATAGGGTGGTTGCAAAGATTAAATTGTCAGACAGCGAGTAAAACCATGGCACTCTCGCCTGCCTTGCCCGGTGCTTGTGGAATATGCCCATTTCCCCAGTGACACTCGGTCTCTCGCTGGTGCCTTTCCGTGTATTACCGCCACTGTAACTCTGGTGACTGATTTGTGTGGGCTTCACTTTTTGCACCGATGGCAAGTCCGGTGGAGGCAGAGCCCTGGGTGTGTTTGTCCACGTTGTTCCCAGGCCAGGCTGGTGGACCTAAAGGAGCAGGCTTCCTAGTAATGAACTTGAAATTGGATCAGGGTGTTCCTTACATACAAACTCTCCATGCCTCCCATCTCCTTTGCATTTTAGCCTTGAAGATCAAGGATGTTCATCTAGTAAATCAAGCCTTAAACTCTACCTTTTGCCTCTTTTGGCAGGTGGGTGGGTTTGACCAGCACCCTCTGTGTCTCGTGCCCAGGGACAACGTCCTCGGCCCTCTTAGATGGCTGGCTGGGAGGAGAAGGGCGCAGTGGTCGGCCCGTGTTAAATGCGAGGTGTCTGCCCACGGGACTGCGTCCTCTCATCATTCGGGCGAGATGGCCTACCCAGAAGCAGAGCGCAGAAGGCCCCTGGGTGCATGTGATAGTGGTTCCGCACTGAAGTTGAGGTCTGGACGCAGTATTGTGACCACCATTCCC
>CAUYSK010127310.1:130000-137212 GCA_963575035.1 Avahi laniger
TGCCCTCCTAGGGCACTTCTGCTGGCGGGAGTCAAATTCAGCCTCCTTGGCTAAGCACTGCTAAGAAAGATCCTGGGTCCCTGATTTCAGCATTTGCAGGGGTGTCCTTGGTGTGAGGGCAGGAGGAGTTTGTCACCCCTTGTCTGTCTACCTGGCAGTAGGGCAGAGATGATTAGTCTCGGAGGACCGGGTGTGCCGCTGCCCCTGCCTGCTGCAGGCCCGAGTTGTGGGGCTTTCTCCGACAGTGTGGCCGTGGGCCACAGTCCTCACGCTCCACTCGTGGGCAGAGTGTGCCAGGGGTTGATCTGAAGATCCAGCTGGAACCTGGGGAGCCCCAGGACCCCTCTTGCCGTGCCCCCACACTTCCCTCATTTGCTCCTGCGTGCTGTCTGATATTCTCTGCACTGCCTGGATGGCTCTGTTCCCAAAGTTTCCTGGGCACCCTCCCCTGCAGCCTGCTTCAGGATGTTCTGTGCAGGCAGGCCGTGGAATCCTGCAAGAGGGGCCTGCCCCTCGGGCCCCCACCCTGCCAGCAGACAGCCCTTCTTGGGCTCGACCCTTCCAACACCTACAACACAGGCTCTTTTAGATAGCATTTTTCATGCATTAATTAGTAATGTGGTGGTCCCAGGTGACTAATAAGTTAGAGAAAGAACTAGTGTGAGTGAATTTTTTTTAAAGGTCATTTGACTCTACAGAAACCTTTTTTTAAAAAGCATTTTATAGGAGTGTTCAATGGCAAAGTAAAATGTAAAGTATTAAGTGGTTTTTACTATAGTGAACAAATTGCCCCCTTTTATACCATTTATGTCTTCATCCACTTCGTGTGGCTAGTTACATTTGTCTACCAAATCCTCTGCCAGCTGAAAGGCGACATCCTCGACGGGAGCCGCGGGGCCGTGTGGCGGTGACCCTCCTTGAGGAGGAGCGCGGCCATCACGCGCAGAATCGCACAGGCCATGGCTCAGAAAACGCAGCCCGAGCTCCGATTCTTTCCCCAGATGTTTTTCACTTAGAATGTGGTTTGATTAAAGACGAGATTCACCCACCAGAAGGAAGAAATGGCGCTGCTTGCTGTGAATTCCACATTTGAGATCTGTGTGCTAGTGGAAAAGAATGAAAAATATACCTTAATCCAATTTCTGGGCTGCACTGACCCCAAACTGAGCTGAATTTCCATTAATAACTTAACCTAAAAATGCTCCCAGCGTTCTGCGGGAGCCCGGGAACCCAGAGGCAGCGGCGTGGAGGCTTCAGGGAGGACAGCGCTTCTTTCCCAAGCCGAGCGGTGAGCCTCGATGTTAAATGCCCGAGAGAAAAGTTTCCGAGAAAGCGGCTGGTGGAAGTTAGGGTTTGTGGGACGGTGTCCAGGAATAGCTGGTGGGGGCCTCGAGCGAGTGGGCAATCCATGAAGTAAGGACCAAGGATGGCAGCAGGCACCCCTGAAGGTCGGCGGCCAGCCCGCACCTCCCTGTCCCCTGCCGCTGTCAGCCCGGGCTGGGTCTCGGGCGGTGGGGGGAGGGGTGCTCAGCGTCCTGGCTCTCGCCCCAGTGGCCGTGGGCGGAGAAGCTGGAGTTCCAGCAGAGCGGAGAGGACAGTATCTGACAGCACAGTGAGCTGTCTGCCTGCGCCGCGGGTCCCCTGGGTGACTCAGACCCCTCCCTGGGAGGCGAGGGAGGCGGGTGTCTGACTTCCTCTAGGGGCAGCCAACACCAGAGAGGGGAGATTCTCGAGCGTGTGCCCACATGAGTGCTTTCAGAGCGCCAGAGCAGACTTCAGAGCCAATCGAGAATTTGGAAGGGATGGGGGAGAAAGCACCAACGCTAAGAGACCACAGGGACTGCGTGACGTGGACTGTCACCCACAGTGGCTGCTGCCGCCTGTGTCCCTGGAGTGCTGTTGCAGGGGGTAGGGGGCTTCTGAGGGAGAGGACCCTGTCCTCCACAAGTCAGCTGCTGGGCAGAGTACGCTGGGGCCTGGGGCCCGGCCTGTGTCCGCAGGACCTCTGCGCCTGCTGGGTTCCCTGGCCATGCAGGGCTCACCCCCAGGGCAGCCCAGCATGTGGGACCCTCCCCAGCTGTCCTGGGCACCCCCTGGGCCGCATCCATGGTCCCGACTGCTCTGAATATTCATTGAGTTCTTCCTGGTCAAGCGCAGGATGCTTTGGGACTTGGCGGAGAAGTGCCGTCAGCTCTGTCTTCAAGTCCCTTCCAGACAAAATGCCTGGCCCGGGCGCCGGCTTTTCCAGCCTCCCAGGAACCCGCCAGGGCTGGCTAGGACCATACCGGGTTGCAAAGATCTCGTCCCCGATCATTTGGTCATGCTGTTGGTTGTGGCAGAAGGTAAACATGGTCCGGTTTATACAGAGAATTTTGTCATCGTAACCTCTGGATGCCTTTTAAGCCTTGAGTATCTGCTGCGTTGAGGGCTTCATGTCAGGGTGTTAACGAAGAACGCTCAGTCTGCTGTCAGCCGGTTCTCTGGCATTAATTTTAAAATAATCTTAACTAAAATGTTAAACCATATAAGCCTTAAAATGACCATCCTTACGTCTCTGTCCTTTTGTGTTTGGAAAAGTCAGTTCCCAATTTGCAGGCTGCTCAGGACGGCCAGTATCCTCTTGGTGTGGCCAGACTGCAGCCTTGTGAATAGTGGCTAATTCGGTTTTACACACGCTGACACAATCTGAAGTTGATCCTGCAGTTGGAGTATGTGTGTCCTTACTGGTCAAGGCCGATCTCTCTCAAAGTACCGGGCGGCCCCCGGGCCCTGGTGGGAAGGACAGGCGGCTGGACCGCAGGCCCAGACATTGATGCAGTGGGACCTCCCTGGTGATGCCCTTGACTCCGGTCAGCTGCTGACCCCATGAAGGTTTCAGGCAGCATGTGCCATTACATAATCCCACGGGAACGGCCTCTGATGGACGTGGAGGGCCAGGAAAACACAGCGGAGTGGAGAGCAGACTCCGAGGGACGGCAGGGAGGCGCGTCACAGCCTCTGAGAAGGGCTGTTTCTGCAGCACCCAGGCCCCACTGCCCAGGGCGCCTGGGATGAAGGACAAAGATCGACAGGTGTCAGGAGGTGCAGTGGGGCCCAGGTGAGGGGCTGGATGGGCATTCGGAATGTGGTTGAGGGACAGGCCACCCTGGGTCACTTGCTTTACAAATGTCTAAGAAAGAAACCAACCCTCCTTCCAACTCAAAGAAGTGGGGTTTCCCATTGAATATCGGTGGATATCACCTGCGATGGTGGCTGAACATTTCTGCACCGCGGGGGATGACTGGAGCAGCCGCAGGCAGTGTGCACCCCCGTGGGGAGGTCCCCGCAGCTCCCTGCCCCTGCTGTGCTGCAGAGAGGGGGTCTGGCCCGCCGGGGAGCCTTCGAGCAGCGACCAGGCTCAGCCTCACTGGGATGGCCTGGGATGCGCCTCGCGCTGGAGGAGGCGGCCAAGGAAGCCCTTGTCGGAATCCGTGAGCCCCGCCGAGACTCTGGGCGGTGCAGGGCTGCGGGGCTGCCTCGGTGTCCTGCGTTCGGCTGTGAGCAGAGACCCTGCCTGCCCTGCCCGGCATGGCGTGGAGGGGCCATCTCCAGGCATGCAGAGAAGTGGGTCGTGTGGCTAGAAGTCAACACTTATCTATTTTGGTTACCCAGGAGTTTCCTGACAAAAAATTAGAGTCACGTTTCTTTCACAAATTATAATTTTAAAAACGACACAAAGTCTGATTTTCTCTAGTGCTGAACCGGATGCTCTGGACGCCCATCCTGGAAGCTGGTGGGAAGGCAGGACGGAGCCTTCCCAGTTTAGTTTGTTTTTATTTTTGAGTTGTATTTAACTCAGGCTAGTTTTTTTTTTTTTATTTCAGCATATTACGGGGGTACAGATGTTTAGGTTACATATGTTGCCCTTGCCCCCTGCCCCCCCCAAGTCCGAGTTCCAAATATGTCCATCCTTCGGGTGGTGCGCATTGCACTCTTTGTGTATGCATATACCCGTCCCCTCCCCCACCGCCCGACATCCAATAGATGTTATATGTGCACTTACGTGTTGATCAGTTAATACCAATTTGATGGTGAGTACATGCAGTTTAGTTTTAGAAGCCTGGGCTGTCGTTGCTTTCCTGCAGCCCTTCAGCGAAAGCTTTCCCCGGCCGCTGTGCTGTTCCATGCAACTCGTCTGGACGTGATGACCCGCATAAGCAAACACAGACAAGCTTGTAGGACACCTTGTAATCCTTTGAAAAGGAGAAAAACATAAACATAAATCGTTTTTTAGCCATGAAGGCAGGAAGGGAGCTGCTCCTCAGTGCAGCCGCAGGTTGTCATTACGTGAGTGGGGGGCAGTTTCACTGCAGATGGATTTGGATTTTCTCTTCTTGCTCGTGCTCACTAAATCTTGCAAAAGCACGTTGTAAACACACAGGCGCGTGTGCTTTCTGTGGGGAAACGTATGGTATCCGTAGAACAGGCATTGATTTTGCACTGAAAGAGTGCAGATGAGAGGTAACGCTTGTTTAAATAAACAGAACAGCTGGCAGTCCCAGTAACCTGGCTGGGTAGCAGTCGAAGCCACCCGACCCTGGTATTGAGTTCAGGTCTCAGAAGGGTCAACTAGCTGAAGTCCTTTCCAAGGCCAGCCCTGAACTAACTAGACACATCACGGATGCAAACTGTTCGTTGCAGGGGAAGTGAGCAGATAGGCCAGGCAGTTGGTGCCAGCTGCCCCTGCTGGCATCTCCTGTGGGACACCGTGGCACTGTCACCTTACCTGGGTTATCATCCATCGTGCATTTAACCCCCCGGGCCACGGTTCACAGCTGTGGTGCAAGGCGGCAAGACCTGCTATCTCGGGAGACAGTCGTGTGCCACTGTCTACAAGGTGCACACGGGGTTCAGCCCTGAGCGTACGAGAATCTTCCTGTTCGACTGTCTCCTCGGCAGGCCTCAGACCCTGCCTTCCACAGGGCGCGGAGAGAAGGTGCCCACCTTGGGGGCTTTGGAAGTGGTAGTCAGCATCCCCTTTTGAGAAAATAGTTTTGTACAACTCTCAGACCAAACTTGAAAGTTCACCTTAATGTTCCACAGAAACAATATGGTGAATGGCTCTTTAACCCAAAAGAACTTCCACCCAAAGACAGCAAAAATAGCGACACTTCATTTTCTGAGTAATCTTAAGCCAACCAAAGTTCCTGGGAATTGGGTGAGCTCTGTGAGTTGGGTTAGGGATTTGCTGCCCTTTACTAAGTTCTGAGTAATTGCAAAGAATCCCGTAGAATGTGAATTGTATCTCATCTGGGGACAAACACCTTGTCTTGGGGATTCAAGTGTGTTTACCTGCCTGTGGTTGACCCAGACTATTGTCCTCAGAGCTTCTGTTTCTCTTGCTGATTTTCTTACTCATCTGCGGCATTCCGTCAAATTCAGGAATACGCATGCATGACCAGTTATTCATGGGAAAGTAATTCTTTTTGAAATATGCCAAAGATCTACAGCTTTGTTTAACAAATACTTCATGGGGACCCACTGCATTCTAGGGACACAGGGGCCCAACCGACAGGACAGATAAAGTCCCTGCCCTAACAGTGCTGCCATCTGGCTAGGCGCGGAGGTGTGGTGACCGGAGGAAGAACAAACACGTAAAATACATTTCAAAGCCAGGGGCCGACAAGAGTGATGGAGAATTCGAAGGCAGCAGCGAGGGACAGGGTGTAGTTTTCAATGGGGTGATCAGAGGCCCCACCAAGAAAATGGCCCGTAATGGCCCAAAGGAGAGGCCTGAGCTGGGGACAGCCTGGTCAGCTCCCCACACGGCGAGGGGGCCCACGAGGGCTGCAGTCCTTCGTGTGTGCAGGAGTCTATACACTGACCCTTGGCAGCTCGGCCTGATTCCATGCAGCGCTGGTTGTCATGGAGATGCTGAGAGAGGAGGATTTCCCGCCCTCTGAATGAGTAGCCCCATCCCAGGAGTGCACAGCCTTAACCGCCCCTTCCCTAATTGGCACCTCTGTACTATTTTCTTTGGCTGAGAAAATTCTTGTAAATGTATATTTAATGTGGTGTTGAAAATAGTCGTTTTTTTTCCCCCCTCCCCTAAAGATCATCAAATCTCTGGGGTCTTTCAAAACCTAAAGGTGATCTCCCTGGTCCTATTATTCTGTTTTGTTTTTGCTTTTTTATTTTTTTTTAAGACCTAATTGTGGATTTTTTCCCCCTTCTATGAATCCCAACTAAAGAACTAAAATGGAAGATTGGCTTCTGGCTCTCACTGTAGCAGATGGGATAATTCTACAGGTGATTGCCTCGGGGGTCTGGAAGGGAGAGAGGAAGGTGCCATTAGACTGACACAACTCAGTTTTTGACTAATGGTGCACAGTGTTGCCTTGTCTTGCCCCCCCCCCCAAAACAGACATAGATTTGCTACTCTATTTGTTTTATAAAATATGTATCGAGAGCAACACCAAAATGCTGAATGACAAGTGACCCCCCAGAACACGCCTGGTATGTGCCATGTTGGCTTGCCAGTCTTTCTCGGAGACTTAGTTGATTCTAATTCACTAGGATTTTTAACCCCGACATTTAAAAATCTTGCTTGGAAAGTCCATGTTATTCCCATTAACATCAATGAGGTTTTCAGATATCCAAATATCTAATGTCGTGCTTTGAGAATTGAAGCCTACCCTGCTTTTAAAAACAGGGAATCTCACCGTATCCACTGGAGTTTTGCAATGATTTTGACATGTCCTGGAAGAAATTATCTTTCAAGAAAGTAAGTTTAGTTGATTGAAATGAAATTAATTCCACATTTCTGTGTCATAATTCGTTAACCTGATTGGCTTGCTGAATTCCAGCCTCTGTTTACAAACATCCCGTGGCCTGCATGTACCCTCTCTCGGCGTACGTGAGTGCTTTTCCCTCCCATAGCTTTGGAAACCCAACCCTGATGCTGAAAATTTCCCCTGTAGCCTACTGTAAGTTGTAGCCTTCGAGAGTTTCCATGTGTGGCTGTAATTCCTTGCATAAATTTTAGCTCCGTCTCTAGCATAGTTACCACTTAATGTTATTTTAACATGTTTTGGATTTTGTGGTTACCACAATAACAAAAAGCTTTCATTTTCATGATTTCATGTTCTTGTTTCAGAGAATACTTGGATGTAGCTGTTTCTGCCTGGCTTGTTTTCCAAATGCATTTGCTTGGAGACAGAACAGATCGTCCCT
>CAUYSK010127311.1:0-10167 GCA_963575035.1 Avahi laniger
GTGATATCTCATTGTGGTTTTAATTTGCATTTCCCTGATGATTAGAGATATTGAGCATTTTTTCATATGTTTTTTGACCATTATTCTGTCTTCTTTTGAAAAGTTTCTGTTCATGTCCTTTGCCCACTTTTTGATAGGGTCATTTGATTTTTTCTTGTTGATTTTCCCAAGTTCTAAGTAGATTCTGGTTATCAGCCCTTTAAAGGATTTGTAAGGGGTCACATCTTATAAAGGGAGAAGTAGAAAGTCAGGCAGAGCCTGTCTTTGATGATATCACAGTTATTAAATACTATACCAGCCCCAATTACCTACCTCTAGTCTTTTTCTTTTTTAAAGCAGGGAAGAAAAACACATCCCCCTACCTCATTAAGCCACTATAGTTTGGGTATTTTGTTATATGCAGTTGAATATAAGCCAAGTGGATGCTGATGATAACTAGCGGAACTAATTGAAACCTCTGTCCTTGGGGCAATAGAGTAATACAATTCACTATGATAAATATAGCCAAGAGTGAAAAGATACACCCTAATGCTGAGTGCCCAAAGCAGAGTTTCTGTTGTGTCCTTGAAATAAGAACTCAGGGTTTAAAGTTGTCTGAGCAAGTCTCCTCCTTGCAACTGGATAGAGCAGCAACTAAAATACTAAAATGGCATTGCTTTCTCTTCCATTCAAAAAAGAATATTAGAATGCAGTTGAGTGAGAACAACATTATTTTAGAGATATCCTTAAATATGCTTTTTAAAAAATAAAACAGTCACAAAGTTTGGTAGCTGAATTACCTGAATCAAATTACCAGCTCCCTGTCCCTCTCCAAATTCTTATACCATTACCCGGCATGCAATTAAATAGACAGTCTCTACTTAAAACATTGTAAATGTTCATTAACTTTTACAATGAATGGCAGAAATGGATATGCATAGTTTATTTAAACAGTGATAGGTAGAGGGAAATCAGAGAGAAGAAATATCCAAGACTATATAATTTCCATAGATCCAAGAATAACTAGGGCCAGTCCTATTTATACTTGGGCTTCCTCCAGTCTGACAGCTTTCCTTAGAATGTCCCTTTCATCTGAACATTTCCAAAAAAACCCCCAGTTTTTGTAAATGAGTTTTTAGGCCAGTTTTAGTTCCTCTGAAAAAGAAAACTGCTTCCTATAACGTTTCATGAAAACACTAGGGAAGACACAAGGGTATAGGTGAACGTACAATGTGTAGGATAGTCCAAAGGACCAGATAAACTCACTGAAGGACAAAGTTAATGTAATTAAGTAAGGTCTAGAAGGAAAAAAATGAAAGCTGAAATCAGAAATTTGAATTTAAAGAAAAACACAGTATCCAGATGAGGGTGACAAAAAGTGGGATATACACATTTTTAATGTGGTGCTTTAAAATAAAGAAGAGTTGTAACTACAATAATAGAATATTTTCAAATATCTACTCTCTCACTTTCCTAAAAGGTACAATAAGACTAACAAGATTTAATGATTAAAATTGCACAACTACTTTTCTGCACTGTGGTTCTACAAATTTCAGAGGGCAGAGAGGGCAGATAAAGAAAGAAAATGAAGTTTCCTAGAATTGCTCCAAATGAAAGAAATCCTTTTATATCACTAGGTTTTATACTGAAATCACAGCACTATTTTGGAAAACATATCCTAATAATGAACACAATAGTAACAGCTAACACTTATGCTTACTATGTACCAGAAAGTATGTTAAGCATGTTATATATAATAATTAATTTGATCCTCATGATTCTATTATCATTCATGAGGTATCATTATGATGTGGATACTATTTTTATCCCTATTAAACTAACCAAAAGAGACAGAGAGCCTTTAAATAATCTGTCCAAGGTCGCACAGTTACTAAGTGGAGAAGCCAGAACTAATACTCTAGAAGACTAGTTCTAGAGTCCATGATCTTAACCACTTTACCATATTGTCTTTCTAGGTGTTAAAACTTAAGTTCATTTAAAGAGTCAAACTGGGCAAAGCTGAAATTATTTCTATCTTCTCACTATTGTCAAGGTACTACTTCTCTCCCAGTCACTCAAATTTGAATCTGTAAGACAACTTTTGTTCCGTCAGTGCGTTCCATATTCAATTATTCACCATCTAAATCCCGTCAATTAAACACTTCATTTCCACTCCTATTATCACCATCCTGGCCATTCCGCAGCCAAAAACTACATCAGCTTTTCTAGAAGCTAACAGCTCATGCCAATCTTATTAATAATACATCTAGATCTTTTTTACATAAACTGTAGGTCTCTTACATCACAGTTTTATGGGACATAATTAAAATAAAATATTTTACATTTCCCTATAAAAGTTTACTGTATTAATTTTAGTCCATCATTCTAACCTATATATTCACTTTCCCTTCCAGATATAAACCAAACACAAATTCAGATGAGATTGGGCACGTTCAGGGTGGTATGGTCGTAGCCAAACACAAATTCAGTAAACTTAACTTTAAAGTAAACTAAAAAGAAATCAATCACATTTCCTATTCAAATTAAATGCAGAGCCTTTAAGATTTTAGCACTAGGAACAGAATCTATAAGAAAGGAGAGTAGCTGAATCAAGTGATCTTTTAACACTTAGATTATTATACTTTGGGGTGGGGTTCCCTTATTTCAGTTACCAAAATCATAACTTATACAACCCTCAAGGGATCATAGTGCTTCCTTTAATCCATCTTGGTTCCACTGAGTATCACTGAGATGTATGGAGATTTTAAAAAGACTTTACCGAATAAGGACCACCAAACAGAAACAGAGGCCAACAAGCTTAAAAACAGTCCACAGTATACAATAAGTCACACTACTCTGAAACCTTTTTCACTTCATGCAGCATAGAGAATGTTATCTACACAGCACACCATGGCAAATCACAAGACTGCTCACAGTTGCAGATCTCTATATCTCAACACACATATGGCATAGCCAAGTGCCTGAGAATTTCACTTAGCAAAATTTCACACTAAACTACCTCAATTTATTTGCTCTCAGTATTCACAAATCCTAATCTATTCCAAACCAGAAAGTCATCCAAAGCTTTGGAACACCTTTGAAGTTCCCTTATATGAATTCCTTGCTTCCAGTTCCCTTTGTGCAAGTATGTGGAAAGTGCTACCTTCTGCTCTTTCTCTTGAGAAGCAGAAAGAAAGAAATACGGCTAATTCTGACCTGTATCTTAGTCCCTCCTATTCTCTTTCTGTTTTTAATCTGGAAGAAATGCCTCTTCCAGTGCTTGGTAACTAACTATACGAATGACTTTAGTTTTTAGTTGAGCTCTTGTCTCCACAGACAAGGAAAAGTTACCTGAACCAAAAGGCAGGTGATCTGAGATCACAGAATACAGTACATTGCTTTTGGTATTTGAAATTTGCCACAGATATTAATCCAGCGTTATACGTATTGGATCAACTTCACATTATCCAACGCCTTGCCATGTTTTCATATCCTTGCAGCACTGCGGCTCATACCCCATGACTGCCAGAGTAGTAGCAAGAGCTCATGGTTCCACTAGCAACAGCTGGCGCTAGTTTCCAGTCTCCAATATGACCTTTGTAAAACTAGCCAAAAATAACATCCAAAGATTTTCCAGAGTTGGAATTTCTTTTTGAAAGGCAGAAGACAACTTAATTAAGATCCTAAAAGTACACTGCCATAGTATAACATCCAGCACTACACAGGACCAAATACCCATTTTAGTCACTTCAACTAGACACAGCTTCTAAAATCTCACCCTTAGTATAATGTACTTAAATGGGATGGAAAGATTCCACATTCTGTCCTGCATAAGTTCTAGAAAATCAAATTTTATTAGGTTAAGAGGTCTATATTTATAATTTAATGCCACATGCAAACATTTTAGGATCTCCAACTCTTGAAAAAAGAGAATTTGAGTATGTAGGTATTTTAATACAAATTTAGCAAATAGGCTTTTGAGAAGAAAAAGACCTCATAGTATTTTCAAGTACAGAAACTACAACTGGACTTTTAGCATAGGTCAAGTTAATGCTCTTATAAATTCATGGAAAAGAACAAGACCCTTGAAGATAATATATATAAATCAAGATGAGTATACACACAAGAGAAAGTTCACCATCACTATAAAAACTATATAAGACTGAGTCTCTGAGGGCACAGGCCACATCAGTGTCATTTATCACCATATTCCCAGCACTCAAGACATTGACTAGTACATAACAGGCACTAAGAAAATACTTAAGGTTGAATGAATCATAAAGTATTTAAAGTAAACTAAAACTAGATGATCACTTTGCAAGGGTATTGTACACAAACTGATTTAATCACTAAAAGGAAGGCTGGAATTTGACCAGGAAATGTTTAAGGTTCCTTCCAAACCCCAAGACTTCACATCATTTTCATCATTATCCCAGTGAAGATTTTAAATGAGAGTCACACTCTATTACAGGAAGGACTATTAGGGACGTGTCAATCAATAACCACAGGATGCATTATAACCTGTCAGTCAGACTTTTTATACAAATATTTGTCAAGCAGGAAAAAAAAAGAAAAAGAACTGAAAGAGAATCACTAAACATTAGTGATCTTATAGGACAAATTAACTTTGTTTATATATTTCTATATTTATATACTAAAAAATTATATTAGTCTAAAAATGACTAGGTCTATGAACTGTATTAAAAGAATAAATCTAAAATGCTATAATACGCATACAAACTAATAATTAGGAAAAAAATCCTTGGTATAAAAACTACATCAAATTATTTTTTTCCTTAAAAGCCCCAAATTGAAAAGTCCAGTACTAGTTAAGCAATTGTTTACATACAGGATTAGTTTAGAAATATGCAGGATTTTTACACTTGTATTTAACTTGTTTTAATGATAAACAGCAAATATCTGATTATATATTTCCCTACTCTTTTCTCTGTCCTTGCATGAAATACAAATATTTTTGAAATTTTTGTATCATATACAAATAGGTCACATGTTAAATATATAATGGCTAATTTAAGCCAAGAAATTAATGTCCATCATTTATAAGTTTCATATAACAATTTACTTCATATTAAAGACATTTTCTTTAGTAATTTGGTAAGATTAAGTGTCTATAGTTATAATTTGCTTGGTAATACAAAAATATGCAAAAGGCTAAAAGCCAGTTAACCTATCTCATTTGCTTTCCATAGATTCTGCTTGGCAAACATCAACAGGAAATTGGTTGCCTTGGTTATTTACAAACTAATAGGCCACTATTCCACCTATCTCTACTTTATTATTTTTTATAGTACTTATCACTTATCCTATATAATTTACTTATTTATTACAGTTAATGCCCATCTCTCCCCCCTAGAAATTTAAGTTCTAAGAAGAAAGGGAGGGGTTCACAGCACCCATCTCAGTGCTTGGCAACTTGGTAAACACCAAATAAATATTTGTTAAATGATGAACTGGCATTAAATCATTGCTAAATATTCAAAATGGCTATAAATTTTACAGCAAAATTCCGCACAAATGAGCAAACTACAAAAAAATTTGTTGTTTTTCCCTTAGAACTTGCAAACCAGTTCTTTAATGAAGTTTTTAAAAAAAAAAAATCACCAATGATCTGTATCTAAGTTATTAGTTTCTAGACTCCACCCTTATCCCTTTTACATGTTCAGGAAACAACTACTCACTTTTAGTAATATCAGCATGTGATTCTACTCAAAGGTGTTACTGTCACCAACAGGCAACAGGCTGTTCTATGAGATGAAATTATAGACACTTAGGTAGAATATTATTTATCCAAGTAAATATTCTTGTGAAATTGAAATGTACCTTCCAGAAATTTTAAAGAAGCCACAATAGTCCAAAAGAATCTCTAGTTAATGGAATGAGTAGAAGATATTACTTATCAGCAAGGAGCCTTCCTATACCTCTTCTCAGGACATGTCTCTTCCCCTCCTCCACTTCTCTAAACTGTCAGAAAGTAAAATATTTAAAACCAGAATCCAGGGTTCTACCTCATCTCATTTATCAGAGCTCAAGGAGTCTCAGGAAAAGCAGTCACTGCCTGAGGAAAAAGCCTAGTGAACCTCGAACAATGGAAACCATAATTAATTCAAAAATTGATAGCATTTCTCACCTAAGTTTTATAGCAGTTAATTACCCTTTCCAAAGTAATCAAGCAGGGGGGTTGGGGGCGGAGGGAAGGGATAGGCAAAAACCTACATAACAGGTACAATGAACACTATCTGAGTGATGGGCATACTTACAACCCTCACTCAAGCATAACAAAAGTGATCCATATAACCAAAAACATTTGTACCCCTGTAATATTTTGAAATTTTTTAAAAAAAATGTGTTATGTATACACTATGGAATACTATTTGGCTACTTAAAAAAAATTTAAGTATATAGTACTGTACTTTCTTTTGGAGAGTACTTAACTGGAGAAAAATATTAAAGATCTTACTACCCTTAGTAGCAATCTTTCAGTTGGTTATGAAACCAATAGTAAAATCTTTTTCATTAGAATACTGTGGTTGTCATAATCAAAGCTATTCCTGAGTCCACAGAATACTAGAGGTATTTCTTGTAAATATGGTCTATCTTTCAGAGAATTAAAGCTACCAACTCTTTAAGCACCAAGGAGTCATGTCATTAGACCCTTTTGATTTTAATGTTAAAACGCTTCTAAGTGTCTTTTTTATGTCATTTAAACCTTCCTACTTCGAATCTAAGGCTTATCTTATTAATTTTTTTTAAGTATCAGAAAAAAAGCTTTTAAAAAAAATCACCTTGACCCATATAATACAATTAGTAGAGTTATTTTAGTTTTAGAAAAGCTTTAGCAAAGAGTCAAAAGATCAGGCTTTTATTATCATCTCAGTGACTAGTAAGTAGCTGTATTACACTGGGCAAGCTATTAAATCTGTCTAGATTTCAATTTCTAATTTTTAGAATGAATGGAGATGAATTTCAGCATTTAAGAAATAAATTTAACTTACCTAAAACTGTCATTTTTCTCTTTAGCCTTCCAAACCTTAATTATACAAATTTTCCCCATTTTTGAATGCTCTTTCTAAATTTCCACATACACTTTAGACTCTAGATAATTTTGGGCCTAACTTAAAGTATCTTTAAGCTAGCCAGAATTAACTATTTAAAAAAATAAACTTTACTAAGGACTGTTTATGATTAATTTATGAAATAGTGACCCTATTTTTAGCTTTTATTATATTTTAAAACAGGTCAAAAATCATTCCTACCATCCCCCTTCATGGACACATCTCAGTGCAATGTAGTAATAAAGTACATTATTAGTGAACATTAAGTACAAGTTACATAGAAATACTTCCAATTAAGATATATGTGTATAATTCCAAGGCATTTCTTAAAAGTTTAGTGAAGATAATTTGCTATTAGAGTAGACACAGCCACATCAACGATAAATTTATAATTGATTAGTAAACTTTTAGTTCTCAAAGACTAAAAAACTTTTCTTCAATAAATATATATCACCTTAGAAACTCTCTCACCCCAAAATTTTGCATATTGGTGATATTAGTGACTTTTTACAGACACATAAGTACCACTAGGGGCCACCAAATACTTCATTTTTTTAAATTGACATATTTGCAAGTTATTCCGGCTAGCTTAAAGGTATCTTAATGAGGCCAAGTTAAAAGGGGAGAATGATGCATGGTAATAGCCATAACTGGGAATGTTCCGCATGAATCCTCAAAGAAAAATACAAAGTCAAGTAAAAAGATATGAACATATTTCTTACAGTAATTAGGATGTGCAGATCAACAAAGAACTTTATTAGTCCAACAATTGGGGGGAGGGTGGTAGACAGTATAAAAATATTATTCCTCATATACCTTTGAAAATAGATTGATTACAAGACCTAGAGAGAAGATGCTTTAGTAGCTGTTGCCCTTTATAAGCAAATTATATATCTCTCTATATAATTATATATAATGTACATAATAAAATTTATATAAACATACACATAGATACATAAAATCCCGGAGTTCAGTATTCTTCCCTCCATATCACAAAGTCATTCACATATGATAATGTTCTTTATATCTAAAGTGCCTACCATTTAGAGCAATCAAAACTTCAATAAACAAGCCTTATGGTCAAAGTCACCCCACATTTTAGAATATACCCAAAATTCTTGCTTAAAGAAGAAAACCTGGCATCAGGCAGAATAGAAAACACTTAGGAAAACTTTGTTCTGCCACCCTCAGTGAAACCACTGCTAGAGTGTCCCACATCCCCTCATTTCTGCCAGTGTCCTTCTCCTCATTAAAGGTAAATAGCAAAAAATAGAAGGCCCAAGTAGCATACAGAGATTCTGTAGATCCAAGGGAAACTGAAATAAAATGGGGCTTCTTGCTATCTGACTATCCACCTTTTTGCATGGTGATATCCTATGTTTCAAGAGTTTTCAGGTACTCCAGAGAAGCTTTATTCAGTCATAATTTTAGCAATCTGTCTAAAAAATCTTGGCTTAAGTAAAGGTCACAAAGCCTTAAGAAAACTTAGTCTTAAGTTTTCTTTTAAAAGCTTATAGTTTTAGCTTTTCCATTTAGTCTATGATTGACTTCAAGCTAGTTTTTGTGTATGGTGTGGTTAAAGGACAAGGCTAATTTTTTTCCAAATGGATATTCAGTTGTTCTAGCACTGAGCAGGTCTGTGCTAATCTTTTCCACAAATGAATTACCTTAGCAATACTGTCAAAAATCAATTTACAAAGTCAGGCATAGAAAGATAAATAGCACATGTCCTCACTCATGTAGGAGCTTAAACAAAAACTGAATTCAAAGAAATAGACAATATTAACAGAATTGTGGTTATTAGAGGATGGGAAGGGTTAGGGAAGGGGAGGAAAGAAACAGCTTGGTTAACAGATACAAAGATACAGCTGGATAGGAGAAACAAGTTCTAGTGTTCTGTAACACTGTAGGGCGAATATGGTAGACAATAATTTAGTGTATATTTTCAAAAAGCTAGAAGATTTTGAATGTTCACAACACAAAGAAATGATAAATGTTTGAGGTGATACATAAGCTAATTATCCTGATTTGAGCATTACACATTGTATACATATATCAAAATATCACTCTGTATCCATAAATATGTACAATTATTAACATTAAGAATCAACTAAAAATAAAAGGAAAAACAAAATAAATAAATACATGCTTTTTTTCAATAAAGCAGAACATTTCAGACAAAAAAAAATCAATTTACCATATATGTATGGGTTTGCTTGTAGAGCAGGGGTTGGGAACCTGCAGCCTTAAGGCTACATGTGGCCTTCTAGGTCCTTAAGTGCAGCCTTTTCATTGAATCCAAATTTTACAGAACAAATTCTTTTATTTTTATTAACACATTTTTGTTTGTCTTTTATATTTCTATTTTATTTTTAAAATGAACATATTTAAAATACCAAAGAATAAGATAAGTTTCAATTAAATAATCCTCCCAGATTGACCAGCACAATTATAACATCCGTAAGCCATAAGGGCTAAATTGATGGCTGCCATGTTCATGATTTAGTTTTAACTTCTGTTTGACTTGGTGCCACTACTGCATGAGGCTGATTGGTGAGAGTTTATGGCGGTTGAGTATGCCAATCTGTTATCAGCTTTTGACAGTAGTGCACTGTGTTTCTATTTGAAGTGGAATTTGTGAATAGTTGCACAGCTTGACAGTATTTTTTAATTCTGTCTGCTTAATAGTCCATCATGTCAAAGAAGACCAAGAGAACGCTGAAGGAAGAAAACAGATTTTTTAATGAGGACTGGGAATTGCAGTATTGTTTCTTTCAAAGATGAATTGCTGGGGCCGGGCGCAGTGGCTCACGCCTGTAATCCTAGCACTCTGGGAGGCCAAGGCGGGCAGATTGTTTGAGCTCAGGAGTTCGAAACCAGTCTGAGCAAGAGTGAGACCCCGTCTCTACTAAAAACAGAAAGAAATTATCTGGACAACTAAAAATATATATAGAAAAAATTAGCCAGGCATGGTCGTGCATGCCTGTAGTCCCAGCTACTCGGGAGGCAGAGGCGGGAGGATCGCTTGAGCCCAGGAGTTTGAGGTTGCTGTGAGCTAGGCTGACACCACGGCACTCTAGCCAGGGCAACAGAGCCAGACTCTGTCTCAAAAAAA